>JAHPZR010040729.1:10000-24457 GCA_019787425.1 Platygyra sinensis | reverse complement strand
GGGCGTTACTATGCCCAATGGGGGTTCTGACGGACCTGTCAGTCAGGCGAACTCTATACCTCTCCCTCGTCATGTTGCAGCTCTGCTTTGGGACCCAAGTTTGGCCTCCAAGCTAACATTATTTGAAAGCCAAGATTGAGCGTGTACAAAGGAGAGCCACACGATGGATACTAAGAACCCACGTTGGCGAACTTTCATATAGAGAGAGGCTAGAGAGGCTCAACCTCCTACCCTTGGTGCTTGACAGAGAGCTTAAGGATTTAGTATTTTTCTTCAAGTGTTTGCATGGATATACCGATTTAAATATACATACATGTACTTTTATATCTTTTGTTACACATGGCCGTACAAGGCAAAGTTATTCATTTAATCTGAAACATCCTCTTTGTATAACTTCAACATTTCAAGCCTCATATTTTAACAGAATTGTCAGACTCTGGAACACTGTCTGTAACTCTGTGCCCAAGACTATCTTCTGTAGTTTGAGTACTTTTCAAAACTATGTTAAAGAAATTCCATTTGACTCTCCTAAGACCTTCGATGTGGAGTGGCCGTGCACTTGGTCCTCTCTTAGATTGTGTGCGTGCCATTGTCCATAATATACTCGTATTAACTTTATACTAATTCTTAGATTCATGTTACAAATCCATTTTCTTCTCTCTATTTTGTCATGTATCTTATATTTTTGCATTTTTTTTATCGCACGGGTCTCCCGTTCATATCGACCCTTTTGGGCTGCATTACCTAATTCTATTGTTATTAATTATTATTGTTATTGTTTTTTCTTTGCATATTTGCAATTTAATGGTAACTAAGCCTAATAAAGTTAAAAAAAAATAAATAAAAAAAATAAAATAAGCTTTAATTTGTGGCCTGCAACTGGACTGCATATGTCTGCACATCTGGGATGAGCAAGAAATAATGAGGGAGAACAAAGGAGAGGAACAGTTAGATACCTCAACTACTGAAATGTACTGGAATTTACATCTATATACATGTACGTAATGTATAAGGGCTCAGAAAAAAGTGCTGTCTGGCCATCAAGGACAAGTAGATTTTCGCTCTGTGCAAGAAGCTTTTCATTGTCACTTTCCCCTTGGGCAAGGGATGAGACAAGTTGTCTGTTGACTACTATATCATTAAAGAGCAAACTATGACTTGCCCAGGACAAAGAAAATTTGAGAGCTACTTATCCCAAGAGCAAGTTGGAATTATAGACTTTATAATTATTTTTAATAATTAATTTATATATTAATAAATGAATACTGGCTAATTAAGTGCATGTACAGTATTCATTCTACATAATTTTTTCATCAATAGGTTTTGAAAGTCATATTTTAGGCATTAACCATGTGTTCTTGATTCTGTCACCAGATTGGATGTTTTATGGGTTTCTCTATCTTTGCTTGTGTCATTGCTGGAACCATGTTCATCTGCTATGCTGTGACCCTGTCTGAGTATTCCCAACTCAGACACTGCCAGAGAAGATATTCTGGTGGCTATTATCCCTCATATTACTCCTCAAGATCTGACTACTGCTACAGTCGGTATAACATGGATAGAGAGACAGCAGCAAATGTAGCCGGTTTGGGTTCTTGTCTGCTTATCTTCTCTATTGTGGAGTTCTTTTTGGCCCTTGCAGCATCCATCTACTGTTGTGCTGGTGTCTGTTGTAACAGTCCATCCGTAAGTTGTGATACTCAACTGTTCCATTGTTAATTCGTGCATGTAATAAAGTGGTTTTCAATTGAGTGTCGAAAGTAATAAGACAATTCATTACTTTGGTTTTGGGTTTACGATGCACAATTGAAAACTGCTCTTACTATTTTACAAGTATTTTTTCATGTATTTTATGATAACTTAGAAAATTCTTGTTCCCTAAGTTTGTCAAGAGATACAGTTGACGAGCGTGTTTTCTATAAAAATTACATAATCATAATTTTCAGGAAGTTGAGATATTGTGGTGACTTTCCCAATAGATTGAGATATTTGAAACATTTAAATTTAAGGGAACTTGTTACCTCCAAGCAGAGTTTTTGAAAGTTGATGTCAACTGTTATTGACGTCATTTGATGCTTTTCCTTTAATTGTTTGTAGACTGCTGCAAACAATCAACAGGTCGTGTACATACCACAGCAACCCCAGTACATGTACCCAGGAGCACAGGGAGGTATGGTCCTTATGCAGCCGGGTGGTGCAATGACTGCCGTGCCACATGGATACCCAGCAGTAGGCCAGCCAGCTGTTTTTGTGCCATCTTCACAGGTGACATTCATTTGATTAAATGGAATTTAATTTATCACTTTTTGAAACTTAAAGAAACAATAATCCTTTGTTAGTGACTTATAATTCTCTTCAAGTCAATTCCAGTTTTCTGCTAAAAGAATATTTACTGTGTAATTTATTGATAGGTGCATGAATTTTTCATGGGTCTCAGTTTTGTTTGTTTCAATGATTTCCTTTGAACAGTTTCTTTCTAGTCTTGGAACATCTTCAATTTGTTTAGGACTATTTTCATATTTTCTGCTCATTTTAATTATAATTCTGGTTTTCCCTGCTCTTCAAATCTCAAACATGATACTTAGCCAGACAAACCTTCCAATCATTTTAATAAGCACCCTGAATTAGGTGTGGGTATCAACACCAAATCCTTGTATTTGTGCCACATCTACAAATAGTTATTTACGCAATTTTTGTCATCCCATGATTATTTATGTACCCACACTTTTTGCGTACATGGCAAAATTAATGTCTACAGTCAGTGTCATCCTGTGTGAACTATGTCACAATGGACTGAGGTATTTGAAGAGTACCTGTACCTGTATGTTAGTCCTGTATGAAGTAAATAGTAAATTACCATCTTACAGGCTGGGTTACCTGTGCAGCAGCCGGTGTTCTGGGCTGTGCCGCCAGGATCCAACCCAGCTGGTGCTGTGACTGTGTCCTATGCTGGCGCTGTGGGCGGTCAGTTGCAGACTCAGGTTCAGGTATGTTGTACATGCAGACTCTGTTTACATGCACGTTGTAAGTGATTTTATGTACTACATGTCAATGGGCAGACTGCACACTGTGCACTGTAAGTGTATATTTCACTTGAAAACCTGCAACCTACATGTAACTATTTACTATTTGATTTCCACACTACAATACAATACAAAAAGTACAGTCTGTCTCCGCCCACAAATATTAAAGGCTACTCGTGGTGGGCAAAGCTACATGCAGTCTGTGGTTAAACCAGTAATTATTAAGCTACAACAATACAAGAATAGCAGATTAAATACAACAATATTAGATTAAAGGAATAAAAACAAGATGACATGAAAACAGGAGGGTAATTATCTGCCTACTTATTAATAGCATCTTCATTAATTACAGGTTAACGCACTCAGCGAGTGAATTATCGGGATTTACCTGCACGAGTTCACTAACAATGAACGAGAAATTTCAATACCGCACGAGTGGCCTCGTGCGGTATTGAAAATTTCGAGTTCATTGTTAGTGTACTGCACTGTATGAATTCTGATTTTCCGATTGGTTGATTTGTACCACGTGACACTGGGTTGTGTCGAAACTACCTCCTTGATGTCATTATCGTGGTGTAAATTCAATACACCACTGTCATTACACCATGGCTTCGGCTGACTCAAACTTTGACGATTTTCGTTTTTGAATAATAAAAATTTTAACGCACTCATTGCTCGTGAATTATCGCGATTTACCTGCACTCGTTCATTAACAATACCGCAGAGGCCGCCGATTGCGGTATTGAAATTTCTCGTTCATTGTTAGTGAACTCGTGCAAGTAATTCCCGATAATTCACTCGCTGAGTGCGTTAACCTGTTAATTATTAACATCCTCAGTTATCCACTTCCTTGGGCTGTGCAAGTATCAAGCACCAACTTGAAAATAGCAAGGTCCTTGTATTCATGCTAGGTGACAGACAAAGCCCACAACATGCAAAGAGCTAATCACTTGCATGCTATCAAAGCAGTAACAAACCGCTGCAAAGCTGACTGGTCAAATCTAGGCTTCAATGGGAGTCAGACAGTGTTTTTGTGTAGTGACCCCATAAATATTTTTTTATGTTGGTATAATGATTCAGTAATATCTGTGGAATGTTTTGTTTTGACCTTGTCCCAGCAGCAGCCAAAGGAGGAGAGACCACCACCTTATTCATTCACACAAACAGGCAATGCTCCGCCATCGACTGCTTCGGCGTCTGGCATTACTCCTTCTGAAGGTGTCGGCAGTGTTGATGTGTGAAAACAGCGGTAACACAAGTGCTTAGTACGTAATCTGGTGGGCATGCTATTATCAAGTAGTTGTAGACAGTTTTTTTATTAATGCTCTTGGAATATTTAGCCCTTGCTGGAGTGTCTTGCAGTGTACCAGAGAATTTTTTGGAATCTCTTCCCAACTACATGTAGTTTTTAGTTCTGAAAATTCAATTATGGCGATTTTCACATTATTGGGAGATAAATTAGATGATGTATGCTCGTACGGGACTCGTTCAAGAGGAATATAATGTCTTCTCTCAAGCAACAATCCTGGCCAAAAGGGACTTCTTGTTTTTTTACCTCGACATCGAACGTAACCAACAGTTTACAGTAGAAATAGCGTTTCAAAGATCTTGCCCCCTCCCTCTGAACATTATTGAAGTCCTTCAACACTGTGGAAGATTTGTGAGGACTAAATAACATCCAAAGGGGGAGGGGGGGGAGGGAGGAAAAGTGTTTTGGCCATGATTGAAGTGGCAGGGTTTACACATCTAGTGTGAACACGGGCTTTGGATTAGAAGGTAACTGTATCTATTTAACGCGATGGATATATTTATGTAATTATCTATTTACCATCCAGTTCTCCACTTGTGTTCAATTGTAACCACTTTTTTAACTCACTAAATGGGAGGAGGTATTAACCTTCCTTGGTTCTCTGGGAAAGTGTCGTCTTCCAATGAAGACGAGATTAACGCAACCTTTGATTTGCACAAGATCGATTCCAACTGTCAAGTGCAACTCCCCCGAACACCTACATGTACAATGCGCCCGGGCAATTCAGTAAAGGTCAAATTATAGTTCTTACCCAGGCCGCACGCTGATAACTAGTTGTTTGCAGCTTTACATAGATCTAATTCTGATTGGCCATTTTTAGTGTACAAAATTCATGGTCATCTTATAGTTTAAATTGTTTTTATATATATAATAAATAGTTGCTTGGATTATGCAACTTTGCAATCACTGTTTTAACTTGTTTACGAATTTTAGAATTGAACCAGCTGAAAATGCCTTGTAACGAGGGGTCGCGTAACCCCAAAAGAGGATAAAAAGGTCGGCACTACAGTGTGTACGCCAGAAAAATTCGAAAACAAAGCTTTATTTCTACGGTTGAGCCTACCGTTCACATTCTAAATCGGTCACGAAAACGGAGCTTCTCAAAAACGCTTTTTAAACCGGAGGAATTTAAAAACGTCGGCTTTGCGTGTAAGTGTGAACGGAAAACAATACAAAGGTCGACAGTTCTTTTTATCTTCAATTTCTTAGTTTAGTTTGATAGTCAGCGCTATTATAGGGGTTTAGGTATCTCTAGCTTAAACCGTGCGCGCTACATTGCTTGGACGCGAGACACCTCTGAAGGTGCTCTAAAGGTATACGGTAACCTTAAACTTTCAATTTCCCAAAGGAGAGAAAAGTTATAAGCAGAAGCCGCCCATAAGGTCATGTGAAAACAGTGTTTTGGCGATTTTAATTACAGGTGCCCCATGACTTTGCAGCAATTGCTTATGTCTGGATTTATGAAAACGGTGTTAAAGAATTTAACTCCTATCACCCATATCTCACCTTGATTCCACTACTCCTTAAGGTCGCCTCCAAGCCATGTAAAATGGCAAAGAATAGAGAAAGGACGGCAATGAAAGGAAGGTAAACGGGCGGGGGAAGAAAAAAAACACCGACTTTCGTTTTAGTTTTTATATCGGCGTCACCTTTGGAGAGAAAAATGCCCGCTAAGGCGCGACCTCAATTCTTTAACACCGTTTTCAAAAATCCAGACAGATATATATAATCATGTAAAATACGTTTAAAATTATTATCATTTTAGAAAATGATGCAAAATCCAAGTGCAAAGTCATTGTAGTTAATGGTAAATTATTTCGTAGGGCAAGTCCCATCGTACTGTATGTTAATTGGCTAATAAAGTATGTGAAACATGCTCAAACGCCACTTTTTACCAGTCTGTGTTGATTTTAGTTTGTACTTTTAATTGACTTTTCGAGTCCCGCACGACCTGTGCCTGACAGTAGGGACCTTCATTACGCACTTACGACGGCGACGGCGACGGCGACGGCGAGGACGACGCCTAGAAGAAAGTATATTTCTATTTTACTTTGAAATTTCCCATTTATTTAGAACTACCCAGTGTGCCTGTCGGTATTAAAACTTGTCCCTGCTGAAAATGCTAAGAATGCGTTCAATTCCAAATAGAAATACGAAAACTTAGCCGTTCTGGTTCACGGTCTCTGGACAACGCAGAATTTGGTCATTTCAGGGACCTTACGCATATACGACAGCGACGGCGAGGACGACTCCTAGTAAAAAATGTGTTTTTATTTTACTTTGAAATTTCGCATTTATTGAGATCTATTCAGTGTATTTGTTGGTATTAAAACATACCTCAGCTGAATATCTTACGAATGCGTTCAGTTCCAAAGAGAAATACGAAAAATTAGCCGTTGTGGTTCACGTTCTCCAAACAACGCCGAATTTGGTCATTTCACGTTGTCGTTTTATAGGAGACGGCAAAGAAATGTACAAAGAGTTATAATGCACGTGCACAGCTATTGTTCTACTCATTAAACCTTTTGCTTGGTGGCGTTCTCGTTGCCGTTGCCGTCGTGTTTTGCGTAAGGTCCCTGTTGTCTTGCAGAGGACGGCAAAGAAATGTACCAAGAATTAAATTGCACGTGCATGGCCATTGTTTTGCTCTTCTTATCTTCTGTTTGGTGACGTTCTCGTTGCCGTTGCCGTCTTGTTTTGCGTAAGGTCCCTAATCAGTAATGGTAATAGGACTGAGTGGAGTCCAATTCGGTCTGTAGTCATACGAGTGAGAACAAAATCGGACGACCACGCAGCGGGAGTCCGATTTGTTTATCACGAGTATGATTACAGGCTGAATTGGACGACACGAAGTCCTATTACCAATTACTGAATCATAAAAATTACAATTTCCGAGGAAAAGAAAAATAGCCAAGTTAAGAAAAAAGGGGAAAATTTGCGTTAAAATACTGAGGAGGCGTAAACATTCTAACGCTACCGGCAAAAACACGAAAGCAAGCGCGCGCGCAATTTCAACTTTGAATATGATTGGTTGAGTTAAACTACAACTTTGAATGTGATTGGCTTAATGAACTGTCCGATAAACTGTCCGATAACAACTCGGCCAGCGAATTAGTGGAAAATAGGACTTTTTTTAAACCAATCACAATCGAGGAAATTGTAATTTTTATGATTAGTAATAGTAATTGGACCGAGTGGAGTACAATTCAGGGAGTAATCGAGCGAGTAATTTCAAAATCGGACGAGCGCGAAGCGCGAGGCCGATTTGAAATTACGAGCACGATTAGTCCATGAATTGTACGACACCAGGTCCAATTACTAATTAATCGTATCTATAACAAATGTCGGGAAAAAAAGGTCTTCTAAGAACTTTTTTTTGAGCGAAAACTTCTGTAGCGCTTTTCCTAAGTTTTGAAAACTGCAGAAAACATTGCTAAAGAAGCCATTGAAGCGTGCGTAATTGGCGTGAAAATCACGTGGGTATTTAATTACAGGTGTCCGATTACAAAAAGTTCAAATCGGACAGCTGTAATTGGACACCCACGTGATCGCGCGCCTATTACGTGACAAATAAGCGCACGGAGAACCAATCACGATCGAGAATTTTGTTATAGATACGATTAGTGAAGTAAACGTGTGTACAAAGAGGGAAAAACTGAGCAAGTGCACAAATTCGTGCTAACGACATGGAAAACGAAGAAGAAATTAGAGAGGTTAAGCTTTATTTACCGTTTGCCCTCTGCCGTAAACGTCAGGCTTACACTCTCTAATATTGGCTCTGTTTTTCTATTATTTTCATGTTACCCA
This sequence comes from Platygyra sinensis, assembly GCA_019787425.1. Classification (NCBI taxonomy): domain Eukaryota; kingdom Metazoa; phylum Cnidaria; class Anthozoa; order Scleractinia; family Merulinidae; genus Platygyra; species Platygyra sinensis. Next base: position 16,318 of record JAHPZR010040729.1, on the reverse strand, counting down.
TAAATCATACAAAAATAGAAAAGTGTCTCTTACTATTCACTGCAAATACAAATATTTTGATTCTACTGTAAAGAGAACTGAAGACAGACGGCAAAAGTTTTATTTTATTATTGCTGTAAACGTCAAGCTTAACCTCTCTATAGTAAATGAAGTGGAAGCGAGAAAAAGAAACGGTAATGAAACGGGCTTTATTACTTTTGAACTTCCCTTTTCTGTTGACTCGTGCACTCGCAAAGGCGAGCAAATGCTTTCACGCATTGTCATTAAATGCAAGTTTCGGGAAAGGTAAAGGAACATATCATAACCTGAAAAATAAGAGGTTTCGTAGGGCAGGGCACCTTGCATACACAATATTAGGGCAGAAAAAGAAAATCCTGCGAAGACCAGGCTAGTTCCGCTCGCCATATAACCCAATTAAAGTTACAGGCTGACGAGCGTTAACCTTTACGGCGCATCTAAGCCGCCTGCTTCAAACCTCATATATATGCTCACTTAAAAAGGCAACGATTGCAACGTCATAGTAGACTATGAGTAGTCCCTCTTTCGCTTTGTCCGTCTTGGGTCAGAACTTCATGGTAGCCCAAATATCCATATATGGATAAGACATCCATATATGGATATATATGGATAAGACAATATGGGAGTGTGCTCTATGTGTGGGCTAGCATGAAGTTCTTGCCCCGTCTTGCGCTGGTGACACCAAAGAAAACCCCAGAGAAATGTCCTCGTGACATCCTGGGGGCAAGAAACGCGTGAAAGGATATTTTTGAAAGCTTCTGGGCGTGATAGTTCCCATGCTTTACCCAAGTCCTTTTGGAGGAAGCAAGGATAAAAGACAATCACATGTTCCTCAAATTGTTATACAGAGCCACGCCAGTTAACACCACTGACCACAGAGGCACGGTGCTAAAATGTTTGAGCAAGGCAACTTTCAAGAGTGAATTGCAATGACAGTTTATTACATCTAGTTTATGTGAAAATACTTAGTAGAAAGAGTACATGTTGATCGCGTAATTTTCATTGACAACGACTGCATTCAGGCAGATCGTGGTAATAACGATTGACTGTTCTTTCGTCGTATAAGACCTTAGCTGACCAGAAGTGGCACTAAATCCTTGTTTGACAGCTTATTATGTAACAGAAAATTCCTGCATTGTGATCTAACTATTCAAATAAAAACCTAACGTTCCAACTACTGCCTAAAATCCCTTAAAATTTAATAAAATCATTCAGACCTTATTTTCAAGGAATCTTCAAAGATTTTCAAGGACACTTCAAGAAATAAATTTTGTTCAGATAGGGTGGAGAGTACAAAATACAGTACACCAAGACCCGAAGAAGCATGGCGTTCATTGTCCGCTAAATCAGCACCAAGAATGAACAATTTAAAATTTGTATGTCCAGTTGCACATGAAGGTACTAATTGTAAAACTACAATGTCCCATGCTAAAAATACGAGTAAAATTTAAAAGTTGAATTTTGGCGGACATAAAGCGGAATAGTTCTTACGAGGCGCGCAAAATTGGAGCTTAATAAAAGAATCGTTCATTTTCATTTAAAGGTTTTTAAATTAAGTGATTCATATTTCTTCGTAAATGCAACTTTCTATCTACAACTTAGATTTGTAGCTGTTCATTAATGGCCGCAGATACTTGTAGTAGCCCGGTTGAACCTGAAATGAAAACACGTTCCATTACAATTAAAGAAATCTTGCTATAGAAACCACATAATATCATCAAGTCGCAGTGTCGAGCCTATGCATGAGTTGTACAACTTACTAAAGGCCTTTAGCTTGGCTTTTCAAAAGTATATCGGTGGAGGACTACCGGCAGCTCAGCTGCCACTGGTTACCGGTAATTCCGGTTTTTTTCTTCCCTAGCCTGCTTTTCAGTCGGACGTGTCACAAAATTTCCGATATCGGTTTAAACAGTCAGCGACGAAGGTTCTTCCCTCGAGTCGGATGCCTGCACTGGCCATCAGAGCATCCCAGATCCCACCGTCCCTAGTGGAAATCATTTACGATCTCGTGCTTGTTAACGCCTTTCTTTTCAATATAGCCGAAACCTACTAGTTTTCTGAGTTCAGATTTGAAACTAATTCTAAGCACAAACATATGACTGGATTTATGGAAACTGCGGTCTTTTTCACCAAGTGAGCAACACACTTTGATTTTTACGACTTTTAAGGGCCTAAAATTATTCCAAGCAATAAAAAAGGAAAGGCTTATAGTACTTTGGAATTTGCACCGTGTACTTGGGGTACGCTTGAGCAGGGCGAGGTTTTTATTAACACTGTTTTCATAAAACCAGCGTAAATTAAATATATTAGGCAACACTACCTCATCTTTATTCAAGACTGATCTCCGAGCCCATCTAAAAAGGTCTTCATATACGTTGCCACCGTAGCGTCCAAGCGCTGAGTTAAGTACGTAATCTGAATGATCAAATGCGTCTACCAGAGACACTGCTTCAGGCCTGTACGATCAAAATAACAAAAATGACATGAGCCATCTCGTATAAAAAACAAACCGGCGCACATGTCGCCCTTGGATGTTGATGTTAATGCTACAAGGGATAGAACTTCTCCGTGTGTGACTACTACCTTGTCGTGGTGGAGAGGCTTGAGAGTCTCAATGAACCTGAGAACTATGCTTGCGGGAGATCTATTTCTCGTGGCAGGGTCATCCATGCCAGAAAGGTTGATGGGGAGAGTCAAGACTAAAAGCAGTCTCGCCGTCCCCAGGGTTATGACGTTGGGCTGTGGGCAAATCCGTCCTCGCTCCTATAAAAAATTTTATGATTACGGAAACCGCGATGTCAATAACATAAGCTCTGCTGGGTATGGGTACAATGACCTGCGGGGTTTCACATGTGAGGGCCACGGGTGAAAGCCAATCGGAAGCGCTTGGCCGCAGGGTGTCACTAGCCAGCCCCATTGTATATTTTGCGGCCTCACACACCCCCCTATGGTGTTATAAGGATGATGATGATGACAAGAGATAGAAAGGTTATTAAACCAAAACTAGAGTAAACTACAGTTTGTCCACGGCTTCGGCATCCTTATGGTTAGTGCGCTCGTCTCCGGATCGAGCGGTCCGGGTTCGACCTCAAGTGCCGGGGGACATAGTGTTGTTTTCTTAGTTACGCAAACAGTGCCTCTCCATTCAAGTGTAAATGAATACCGGCGAATTTACTGCTGAGGGGTAACCTTGTCATGGACTAGCATCCCATGCAGGGAGGAGTAGAGATATTCCTAGTTGCTTCATGATACAAAACCCGGGATAAGCCCCGGCCTGACGGGCCACTTGGCTCGTATGCAGAATTTTTCTTTAACTGTCATCAGCGCTTACCCGTGCACGGTCAAACGCTTTGCTAAGAGTACATGAGTGTTGACATACCCCTTTCAGTGACCCTCATCAAAATTTGGAAAGGCTCTAACTCAGTAAGCGAGCACGTAATTGCAGTTGCGGTCTGCACCGCCTGAAAACTTTCGACCACTATTGAAATTGTCTTATCCAGCTTAAATTGTCTCGGGTTTAACAGAACCCTCACCTGAGTATGGTAACAAGGAAACTAATGGCATATTCATTCAGAAGGCGTCAAAAAAAGAAAAACACAAAAGGTTCATAGGTGTCATCGTTTCGCTAGTTGGGACCATGGACATGCAGAATAAAAACATTTTTCTGATCAGTTATAACTATTTGTTTTTTTTTTCAATAAGACCTACAAACCTGAGTTTTTCCATCAAGCTATACACTTGTTGTCGTATACTTTGAATCTGTTCGCAATTTAGAACTTCAGCCTACAAGAAGAAATGGAAGAGCGCACGTGGGTCCACGTCAGTGGAGTTCTCTACAAATAGCGATTGGCGAATGGAACACAGTAGTGCCCTCCCATGATTCCCCTTGCTGAATTCTTGTATTTCTAGTAATAATCGTTAGGAGAATTACCCGGAGCATCAAGTCAGTAACGTTTCTTAACAACTGTTATATGATCACTCAATTACGTGTTTGGAAATCTGAAATATTTAATTGTAAACGAACAACGTTACGATTCGCGCATCTTGAAAAATTTAGCCTACATTTTTCCAAGTTCTTCGTTTGCAAATATCCGTGTGAATCTTCTCCATCTTTGTTACTTTATGGTTTTACTTATTGGTGTTTTTCTATTTTAGCTTACTACTATTTCCAGGTTTCCTTCAAATTCACGGTTATTTTGTGAGCGGCTAAAATAACTTAAAATATCGGGATTGGGCTCCCTTAAAGTGTATATGACAGAATTTTTTTTTATTTGCTCGATAAAATTTCCACAATGTACTGATAAGAAAAGCAAAACAAATTTTTCGATAGCGATTTTCCTCGCTAGTGTTTTAATGTATCAAAAGTGTCAAATTTCACTTCCGGTGGGGTACAAAACCGCGAGACCAAAAACAGCGGGCTGGGAATGATTGTGACGTCATTTCAGGACTCGAAGCTTTGCTAAAAACAGATTTCTGCGACATTTTCTTATTTTCTTATAAACAGTGCACTTTTGTACCATTTTTTTAGCGAATTTATTAGCTCAGAATCAGAAAATGTCGGAGAAATCTGTTTTTCGCAAAGCTCCGAGTCCTGAAATGACGTCACAATCATTGCCAGTCTCCTGGTTTTGGTCTCGCGGTTTTGTACCTCACCGGAAGTGAAATTTGACACTTTTGATACATTAAAACACCGGCAAGGAAAATCGCTATCGAAATATTTGTTTTGCTATTCTTATCAGTACATTGTGAAAATTTTATCGAGCAAATAAGAAAAAATCTGTCATATACACTTTAAGATGATCTTTATGAAAATTTGGATTCAAGATTTTTCTCTTACCTCAAGAAAACTGCTTGAATTCTCAACGATGCAATACAGAACAAATAAATCTGCCAGAGATTTAAGAACTCTACGTAAACTTGATGTCACGCCAGATAGCTTCTGTATTGATTCCAGTACGCATAACACCATAAAGTAGTTACTGTAGCCCTGGAAATTAAATACGCGTTTAACTCAGTGTTCTTTACGTTCAAGCCAACAACTTTATGAGAGAAGAAAGAACCTCAGAAAAGGTGTCAAGATTGGATCTAACCTTTTACAAATTTGTGGTTTGAGATCTGCATTTGGAGTACTAAATGATGACACTGACACTAAACAATAGGGGCTAAGATGAACCTAAGCACTGGTTACAAAGCATCGGGTCATCATACTCGCGATTAAACACACCGGGCCTCCGCCGTGTAGACTGTTCAAAGCCTATTTTCCTCGTCAAGTCTCCTGTTTTGCGCTGGCGTCCAGTACTCTCGCCATTCTATCCTCGTCACGTCCCATCACACCCAGCAAGCGCATCCTGCTATACAAGTACCCAGTCCTTCCTCAAAGGACCACCACACAAAATATCAATTTCGTACAATTCTTCTTAAGTTTAAAATCTGTCAGTAAGGTTTACCTTGGCACAGCGCACTAAGTCTACGGACACTTCATTCCAAGCATCAGAAGAATCCATTCCAGAAAGGATTCTGTTCTGCAGGCTTTCTGCCACAGCCATAACCTCTCTGTGGATTTACAAGATTGACACAATCCACTCTTAGTTAACCCATTAACGTCAAGATACAAAAATACAAACATCTCCACACATTTTAAAACATTCTAAATTACAGAATTACACACCTTGATGTTCTATCCTCGAAAATTTTCCTTTGCACTTGAGAATCCAAGAATTCTTCACCTCTTGTAACCTGACACAGTTCAGGTTTCCGTGACAAGAATGAAAGTGACAAGGGAGGTGTGTTGCCCTGTTGAACTTGTGAAGCACATTTCATAAGATACCTGTTGACAAAATAAGTCACGACAAACTCATACATTCAGTTGTACAACGAAAACCCATGGCGCCTGAACATAACAACAGAACAGGATATTATAGTGCATTTACTGAAACCGCGCGTTGAACTATCAAATCCTCGCGCAAAAACAAAAGACGGCACCATAGGAACCTTCCCTACTCAGAGACCATTTGAAGGGTTTCTTTTAAACAGCCGCGACAATATTCAAACCCTACACGATATATATTTACTAGTGACACTCCTACGCGCATGTATTTTCAAAACCAACCGACTACTCCATAAAGTAATAACGGTTTGAGATTGACAATTTATTGATAAGCGATACCGTAGTAAGCATCACAACAAACAAGGTTTCATTCTTTTGTACCGGGCGTTTGATTGGATTTCAAAATAGGACATTTGATTGGCTGGATTTGAAAATGTTGGACTCTATTGGTTTTAATTGTCTGGGTGGTCTCG
>JAHPZR010040729.1:0-2500 GCA_019787425.1 Platygyra sinensis | reverse complement strand
TTTCAATTCACTAGGTTGGCATATCGGGGGCTAAGTTACATTGTGGTATGTGCAAATTGTAATTTTTATGTTTTATACAACGATATTAAAAAATTTCTGCCATGACATTGTGACATTGCACATGTTCTCCTGAATTATAGCATTCATGGCAACATCACAAGTATGACTGCATGCAATGTCATCAGCAGTTTCTTAGAGTGCCTCTGATGCTCAGCCCTGTCCCATGTTCTGATAAAAATTCTTGCATACTCAGGGGTTTCAATAAGCACCGACCTCCGACGAAGAGCGTCGGCTTCTTCGATCAGAGACGTCGGCTACTTTCTGCCTAAACTGAAGTAATTAAAGAACGATCCTTTCAAACAAAATTAAAATTTATTTTGATGGGCTTGGATGTACTTTTTACCTCAATTTTGAGATCAAGGTCACGCCTTATTGCGCTAAGAAATCGTACTTATATTTATACACAATTTGATGCCCAGAACGCTGGAAATAGTGTTTCAGAACTTCCAGATTTCAAATTTTTCTCTGGGGCATGCCCCCAGACCCCCCTAGCAAAAGGGGCCTTGTGGCCCCTTGTCAATACCGTCACCTACTTTTCTCAAACTGGCTGCCTACTTCAAACTTTATTGAAACCCCTGCATACTAACAGTGCAGACAGGACTACAAACTCCTGGGTGCATTGTACCCTTTGCTTGTGTTGTGCACACTACCTACATGCATTTTATGCTTACAGCACTAGTTTTACCACCCCTTTAACATAGGTCTGCAATACGTGCAAAGAGCAGCAGCTACAACCTCTTGAGTGTATTGTACCCTCTGTTCATATCACACTATCTGTATGCATTTGAGGGTTACAAATACTATAGTTTAAAAACCCCAGTAGCATAGTTGTGCAATGTGCGTAAAGGGCAGCAGCTACAACCTCTTGAGTGCATTGCACACTCTGTTTGTATTACACCATCTGGTACAAGGTCCTCTGCATGCATTGCATGCCTATAGTGCTGGAAGTCAAAAATCCCTGGTAATAATAATTATGTACATTCAGTCTCATTATCTTACTTCATGTAGTAAATAATAGTGTGAACGTGGTTATAATTCAGTTTCTCCTATTCTCTAAACTAACCACTTGTGATCTGATCAGCTCCAAAGACATAAAAATGCTCTAATGGATATTTTACTTACCATGTCCAAGTTCAGTCTGTGCATAAGTTCCAATGATCTGGTAAGACTCTGCTAGAGGCAGCCATTTGGCTTTTTGTTCTTCAGTTCCCTGACCCTAAACAGATTAGAAAACTGTGAATGATAAGGACACTGTACAGTCTGACCTCTGTTAAGCTGTCACCCTCAGGACTTTGGAAAGGTCGCTTAATAGAGGTTGGCCGCTTAATAGAGGTACAATCTAAATTGGAAAGGAATGGCAGTAAACATGATTTTATTGATCAACTCTATATAGCAAATGCTTTTAAAAAGTGAACATTATATGAAGATAAATACAAAATTCATTGTAACAAAACATCAAGTGCATTTCCTAATCCAGCCAATGCATAGTTCTAGTTCTAACACAGAGGGCACATGGTAGAAATGAACCGTACTTCTTCGGGGTTGATTATGTACACAAAATGTAAAACATTGTGGACAAGTTTCTTAGGCCTTTTTGCATAAACAGTCAGTATGCGAAAAAATTTAGGTAAAGATATTTCACTGACGTTTTATTTAAAATAATCTGTCCGTGTAGATTTCCAGTTCAGTAGTAATAAGGTTTTCCCGTACAGATTTGGGTTGTAACAAAACAGTGGGTCAGCTCTATGTATTGTTTAAGCTATTCTTATGTTTGTATAATGCTTGACGTGAAAAGTTTGCGCATGTATATGGCTTATGACTTGTTATAGTGGAGAATAAATTGCAGTTCTTGTTTTCTTGTTATCAGTTTTCACCTTACATCATCTGTCACCATTTTGCTTGGAATGATAATTTGCTGGCCACTTAATGGAGGTAAAAAACCATCTAAATAATACACTTGCGACAGCAAAAAGGTGGCCGCGGCCGTTTAAAAGAGGTGGCCGCTCAATAGAGGTATCAAGTACAGGAGATATACTGACAAATAAATCGGGACTTTGGAAAGTGGCCGCTTTATGGAGGGTGGCAGCTAATAGAGGTCAGACTGTATTTGCAAACCTTAAGCCAGCAACTTTCCTGCTTTGGTCAGACAGACAGTATACTGATTTTATAACATCCCATAGATTTTGTAGGATCACTATAAGAGACTGACTATTGGCAAACTGATCCCTGCAGCTCTTTTGACTGCACTTGACCTTCTGTCAAAGGATAGAGAGCCAAGCTAGATTCTGCTGAACAGTGCTAGTGCTAAACAGAAATTATTTATCAAGTAGAATATAAGTTATTTATTAAATTGTTTCAACTAAGCAACTGGTGTGGCTTAAAAACAAATGAAAAAAATATTTAACAATTAGACTACGAGCCCTCGTTTTCTACGAGCAGT
>JAHPZR010040726.1:70000-110379 GCA_019787425.1 Platygyra sinensis | reverse complement strand
TTGAGAGTACTTCCGGGATGTAGCCTGCGGGCAGGTTCACTTTGAGTCACGAGCGCAAGCGACGAAGAGAGAAGCGATCTGGCGGAAAGGAGTCTGGTGAGGATTTCGCGCGCGCTTGTGCTTCAATTCTCGCCTGTGCTACAACGTGAGCCTGCTCGCGGGCTACCAGGGATGTAGCTTCTGTCCTAACAACGGGGCGCCCGTAGTGGCAGGGTGTCCGCAAGGCGAGTAGACTGTTCAGTCCCCTATTTTTCCGTGAGATCGTAGATGCCGATCGTTGAGTTCGACGGCATCTTGGTCTCTTGATGCCCTGACCTCGAAGAATTTTTTCCCCTGACCATCTCCTGACCTGTGGCAACCCTGTTAAGACCATGGATAGATAATGAAAGGCCAGTTGTGGTTAGAAATTAAGAAAGATGTTAAACTAGCTGATTTTTCGTCTAGCCCCAAGTCATCCAACGAGGGATTCGGTCAGGCCACCAGCATTTCAGTTCCCTTGGCACCTGACCCCGTTTCTGGTCATAATATTTGTCATCCTCGTGGTTCTCTTAACGTACTACCTTCGCGTTCCCGATATTGTCCATGCTCTCATACTCGCGATCAAAGAGAAGAGACGCCAAATGAATGCGTCGAAAGCAGACAACCAGAGCCCCAGCTTGACAAAGGGGACCTTCTCCACCGAAGGATTCAAAACGTCGCATTTCCACTCCTACCAGAGAGAAGTGTTTTACGAGGAGGGGTTAAATTATGCCTTTTTTGAGATGGGAGCGCCAAAAGCCATCGAGTTTTCTGTGCACCTCGACGATGAGGAAAATCAAAACTCAGGATCTGAAGAATCTGTAGAAATTTCATGCGAACTGGAGGAAGAAACGTTTGATAAGAAACACGGGCATGACACACTCAGCGAAATGTTTGATCCCAGTAGCAATGATATTTTGAGGAAACGAAACACTGAAGAACATCTACCTACCGTCGACACGCGAAGGAATGGCAGAATATATTTTCACGATTCACCAGCTTCTTATGAAATATAACATATGCAAGCTGCTGAGTCCCAACGGGCAAAAAAAAAAAACAAGGTTGACAACTGGCAAGGTAGCATGTTAAAGCTTCCTTATATCCTGACATTTTCATCGTAAGTATACGTTTCGAAGAATGGCATGATTGTAAAAAAAAAGTTGCACTTTCGTATAAAGCTGTATACTTCTGTGAAATATCGATAGTTAAAAGCCATGTTAAGCCCTTTATAATTTTACGCAGATAACAAAACCCGAGGGCTTTTAAAAAGCTTTTTCGCTGCTTGAATAACGATAGCCTCTTCCAAGCTTTAGGTAGCTCGGGCGCTGCCCGAAAAATTGGCGAGTGCGCTGTGCCCAACTAACTCAATGCCTGGAAGAGGCTAGAAAACGACCACAATATAGTTTTCTTGCTCTTTTAATAAAATAGACTTATTCTGCAGTAATTCTGAGCACTTGGTCAAATCTTATCTATCTTTTTTTCTTAAATCTTTAATGTGTAACAGCCGATTAGCTGCACTTTATTTAACGCAGCTACGCAATCTTTCAATTCTACAGGAAGTCTCATTGAGCAATTCTTGACCTCACCGCAGAGATCAAACATCTTAAATAATTAAGGCCAAAGGTACTTAATTTGCTGTTAAAATGATAACCGCACAATGCAAAAGGCCTCTTCCACTGTCTCTTTTGTTACTGAAAATAAATCTATAGTTCAAGGCCAGATCAAAGGCTCAATTCTAAACTGAGTCGGGGAAACAAGTACCCTTTGAAACATTTTCGTTAAAGACTATTTGGCGAACGGTATGCATTGCGCGCTTCGGTTCAAATTTCGCATGATGATAAAAATTTCGTTTTGACTAGTATTGTGGTAGCTATTCCCAATCTGCGATAATCTGAGCGTTCTAACTTGATTGATCTTTAAACAGCTATCGTTCTTCATCGACAGTTTTAATGTCACTCTTTTTGACAGGGTGATTATCTTAGGAGAATAATTGCGGGTAGTAAATTGCCTGTTACGTGTATTTGAGAAGCTAAACATTTGTCATCCACGATTGTCATCTCGCGACGCAAATTCAGAATTTCAAAATACAGTAGTTCAGTAAGCCAAATGGGATCTAAAGTAAATATATTATATGTTTTACCAGTAAATTTAGTTCGAGGCCGCCAGATACCCCAAATCCTTTCGATTTTGCTGACGCTTTCTTCAGCGACAGAATCAAGACAAAAGCAAACGCTCGCAACGTGACATGATCATGATGTATCATTTGCTTGGAAACTCGGAGAGGAAAAACACGCACTCAGTTCATTTCGGGGTTAAAATGGTAGCTGTTTCCACGATTCATTGCGTTGAGCAAACACGGGCATAACCACCAACATCACCAAATCATGTAGGAGAGCAAAGTTAAAAAGGAAATTCTAAAGATCAGGGCCGGGTTGTTCATAGCCCGATTAAGCTAACCTAGGGTTAACGAGAATCTTGATTTCAGTTTTGTAACGTTTTGGTGAGGTGTTCTGTTTATATTGTTTACCTTCAGTTATAAGCTGTAGTAATCTCAAACTACACCAAACGTTAGAGGTGAAAAACACTTTTAAACAAGAAAAAACAATTCGTCAGATAACGTTTAGCCCGGGTTAACGTTAACCGGCTTTCCAACAACCCGACCCAGTGCTCTTAGCTTCAAGTACTTTCTTCTCAACTACTAAAAGCAGCCTATAATTGCTTGCAGATCTTGAGATTTTCCGGACGAATGTTTTAATCATCGAAATCAAAGACTGTGCTTTTCTAGTCATTCGAAATGACGACAAAATCGATCCTAAATAAAATTACAATTATGTACAGCAAAAGAAAGCGAGTAGGAAACCACTCTGGCAATAACTAATTTGGGCTTGTTGAGTGTTCTTTGTCGTTTTCTTCGAAGCACTAGATGACAACAATTTGTTCATGGCGTGGAAGAACCGTCACGCAACCACGGAAGTCACGCCAGTGCAAAATGAATCAACAATCGTGCACAACATTTTACTTTGAAGTCAATTCCAACAATGTTTCACGGCGAAAGCTTTATGTATGTAGGACGACCGAGAGGCCATCATCTTAGAAGTGGAACATAGGCTTTGATGTCGAAGTCCGTTCACCAAAAACGTTCTCTGTGAAACTCAGTTACTGTCCAAAGTTGAAGGTATTCGGCACAGTCATGTTAGTGAACATGTATCCCCCTTGTTGTTCAATTCTCTTGGATTCTGTTCGAAAATAAACAAGAACATTTTAACTATTCTTCGTACAATAATTACGAAGCAGCTTTGCTTTGGATCCTTCTTCCCCTCAAGTCAGGGAGCAACACAGGCAAGAAAAATTACTTATGTAGGCCTATTACATACTCTTTTTTTTCGCGTCTCGTTTACACCTTAAGGGTGTCTATAGATTAAAGGGTTAAATAAACTATCTCCCTTAACCCTTTACTCCTCAAGAGTGACTTATAGATTTTACTCTGTCTAACGCCAGGCGATTTTACTCGTCAAAAGGAGACCCCTTAGGGCTTAAAAAGGTTTAAAAACTTCCCTTAACCCTTTACTCCCTAAGAGTGTCTTATAGATTTTACTCTGTCTAACGCCAGGCGATTTTACTCGTCAAAAGGAGACCCCTTAGGGCTTAAAAGGTTTAAAAACCTCTCTTAACCCTTTACTCCCTAAGAGTGTCTTATAGATTTTACTCTGTCTAACGCCAGGCGATTTTACTCGTCAAAAGGAGACCCCTTAGGGCTTAAAAGGTTTAAAAACCTCTCTTAACCCTTTACTCCCTAAGAGTGTCTTATAGATTTTACTGTCTAACGCCAGACGATTTTACTCGTCAAAACGAGACCCCTTAGGGCTTAAGGGTTAATCACACGAGAACGCTTATCGCGCTTTTATGATGACTTTTGTTTACGAGCAATATTCTTCACGTATTCTTACCTAATGAAGCTTTCCTCTGTTCAGCCTGGTGAAACACTTCCTGTAATGACTTAGCTTGCTCACTCGTCAACACACCTGTCAGAGCCGAGTACCAATCTGGGTCACTGGTTTGTAGTGCTAAAACAAATACAAACAACAGTAAGATATAAATGGCAAGAAACACTAAAGACCTTAGAAGAGTAATGCCCACCCCTCCCCCCCCCCCCCCCCCAACCCCCCATTCCTTGAAAATTAGACTTTATCCAAGGCTGCTGCCTAACAGGAGCCCAGCAGCCTGGGGCACCCAAGAAAGTCCTTTGGGCTCCTAAATTTTTGCAGCAGCTCCCAAAACATTACCTGTTGGGCTCCTAACTTTTTGGCTTTTGCCCTTCTGGGCTCCTTGAAATATTGTTAGGCAGCAGCCCTGTGTCATCTTACTGATGCCGACAAACTAAACATTTTTCTGTCCGTTCATGGTTTGTTTTCGGGCCGATTGACGACAACATCTTACTAAGCGTAGTCCCTTCAGATAAGTCCTAGTTTGTCTCCTTTCCTTCATCAAGTTGTTTTCTCACTGCATATACATGTAGCTAGTGATTTTCGGCGTTTTGTTTATGTTCATTGTTCTTATTCTGCTGTTTGGCGGCGTTTTGTTCATATCGTCCATAACTATTGTTGTTTCCTCCGGCTTTGTTGAAGTTTACCTTTCATGTTTTCTAGCCCGACGAAACTTGGTAGTTCGAGGTTTAAAGAGAATTTTGTACTTCACTTCGAATCAAGCAAAGACCATTAGACGGTTTTAAACCCTCACTAATTCTTAAGCCATTGTGACCAGGACCTTAACGAAATCCTACAAACAACGTTCTGTAAAGTCACAGTAACCTTGCATCGAGGTCCTAAAGGCGATGTACTCATCGGTTTCTTCATTGTCTACAGATGTGGTAAAGTTTTCAAGAGCTGTTTCTTCATCTTCCACCTCTTCCTCGTCGTCTAAATGGTCGGCAGCCTGTGTGCGAACAAAAGTTAACAACTATCCGATGAAGAAATTCATATCATCACATTAAAATGATTATCACTATTAAGCTTTTTGTTATTTAGGGTTGGCCACAAATGTAAAGAGACTGTAATTCATGTCTCCTGTACCTGTCTATGATTGTAATAGCCTGTTCCAGGCTCTCTGTCAGTGGGTGGCTCTCTGTCAGTGGAGGATTGAAAAACGGGCGGGCGACGAGTGGGTTCTGATAGGGAAAAAGGAGAGGTCTCCCGTCCTCTCCTTTTCTTTCCCGGATCCCGCTCGCCGCTGATCCCGCTTGTCGCCCGCTCCCTTTTTCGATCGTTCTCACTGACCGTGAGCCTGAAACAGGCTATGATTGTAATGAGTGTGCCTTCATTAAATGTAGTCTTACTTAAGGTCAAGTCTGTATACGAGCCAAGTGGCCCATCAGGCCGGAGCTTATCCCAGTTTCAGTAGCATAAAGTGACTTGAGTATTTACTCCCCCCGTGGATGGGATGCTATTCCATCACAGGGTTACCCCCAGCATTAAATTCGCCGGTACGCATTTACACATATGAATAGAGAGAAGCACTGTGAGAGCGACGTATCTTGCCTAAGAACCCTGGTCCTTGTCCACAGCCAGGGCTCAGACCTGGACTGCTTGATCCGGAGTTGAGAATACTAACCATGACACCACCTCGCCTCCCTACATGTGTATATAGTCTTACTTTCTTTCTTATCAAGACGACTTGGTTGATATCCACAGACTTCTATAATACTTTGTTGTTTATGGGAACGTATATGCATACCTTTTGTGCAAGACCTTCAATATACTGAACATCATCCTCATTAATTTCGTCCTCGTCACTAGCCAGCTCATCTACGAAATCAGGAAGTACAGGAGGACCATTACAAGGTACACAACACCAGTTTGGCTTGCAGTCACGTATACATGTAGGGTAAAAAAAAGATTTTGCAGCTTACCTTCATCTGATTGCCCTTCTTCGTCTTCATTTTCATCATCGTCATCACCTCGGTCTGAAAAGAAATTAATCAATGACACATCAAGGTGAATCCTCAGAAGTACAAGTTGCCGACGAATGTCTTGGAAACTTTCCTTGAATGCTCTCTACCAAGCACTGTTTCGAAAAAAAACAACAACGATAGGTCACCATGCTTGCTCAGTAAGAGATGTGATGGACCAATCTAACCCCATTTATGCCTGTACTCGTGCTAAACACGCGCGTTAATCATCGGTCCATGTTACATTTTGCGATAGCTCGAAACAAAGTTTATTAAAGTAATACTTGGGAAAATACTTGACAGTTAGAAAGTGTTGAACATAGAAAGTACTATAATATAAAATTTGTTGAAAAATCGCACTAGTTAAAACGACGTGGACGTAAAGGGTTCGAAGAGTCGTTGTTTTCGCAGTCATAATTTGCATCACAGAGTAACGGTTTAGTGTGCTCTTTCACCTATATCTTTTTTTTCTTCCGATAAATTTTTTATATATTTCTTTTAAATTAAGAAGGCTAATATGTACACTATTATTATGCAATAAAAAATATAGGTTACCATGCTCGTTTAAAAGAAAACAAGCATTTATTTCGCTATCGAGCTTAGCTTGAGGGAAATTTCTTTCGTTGCGAACAAGCGCGCGCATTTTGCGGCGTCCACTAGTGGACGCCGCAAAATGCGCGCGCTTGTTCGCAACGAAAGAAATTTCCCTCAAGCTAAGCTCGATAGCGAAATAAATGCTTGTTTTCTTTTAAACGAGCATGGTAACCTATATTTTTTATTGCATAATAATAGTGTACATATTAGCCTTCTTAATTTAAAAGAAATATATAAAAAATTTATCGGAAGAAAAAAAAGATATAGGTGAAAGAGCACACTAAACCGTTACTCTGTGATGCAAATTATGACTGCGAAAACAACGACTCTTCGAACCCTTTACGTCCACGTCGTTTTAACTAGTGCGATTTTTCAACAAATTTTATATTATAGTACTTTCTATGTTCAACACTTTCTAACTGTCAAGTATTTTCCCAAGTATTACTTTAATAAACTTTGTTTCGAGCTATCGCAAAATGTAACATGGACCGATGATTAACGCGCGTGTTTAGCACGAGTACAGGCATAAATGGGGTTAGATTGGTCCATCACATCTCTTACTGAGCAAGCATGGTGACCTATCATTGTTGTTTTTTTTTCGAAACAGTGCTTGGTAGAGAGCATTCAAGGAAAGTTTCGAAGACATTCGTCGGCAACTTGTACTTCTGAGGATTCACCTTGATGTGTCATTGATTAATTTCTTTTCAGACCGAGGTGATGACGATGATGAAAATGAAGACGAAGAAGGGCAATCAGATGAAGGTAAGCTGCAAAATCTTTTTTTTACCCTACATGTATACGTGACTGCAAGCCAAACTGGTGTTGTGTACCTTGTAATGGTCCTCCTGTACTTCCTGATTTCGTAGATGAGCTGGCTAGTGACGAGGACGAAATTAATGAGGATGATGTTCAGTATATTGAAGGTCTTGCACAAAAGGTATGCATATACGTTCCCATAAACAACAAAGTATTATAGAAGTCTGTGGATATCAACCAAGTCGTCTTGATAAGAAAGAAAGTAAGACTATATACACATGTAGGGAGGCGAGGTGGTGTCATGGTTAGTATTCTCAACTCCGGATCAAGCAGTCCAGGTCTGAGCCCTGGCTGTGGACAAGGACCAGGGTTCTTAGGCAAGATACGTCGCTCTCACAGTGCTTCTCTCTATTCATATGTGTAAATGCGTACCGGCGAATTTAATGCTGGGGGTAACCCTGTGATGGAATAGCATCCCATCCACGGGGGGAGTAAATACTCAAGTCACTTTATGCTACTGAAACTGGGATAAGCTACGGCCTGATGGGCCACTTGGCTCGTATACAGACTTGACCTTAAGTAAGACTACATTTAATGAAGGCACACTCATTACAATCATAGCCTGTTTCAGGCTCACGGTCAGTGAGAACGATCGAAAAAGGGAGCGGGCGACAAGCGGGATCAGCGGCGAGCGGGATCCGGGAAAGAAAAGGAGAGGACGGGAGACCTCTCCTTTTTCCCTATCAGAACCCACTCGTCGCCCGCCCGTTTTTCAATCCTCCACTGACAGAGAGCCACCCACTGACAGAGAGCCTGGAACAGGCTATTACAATCATAGACAGGTACAGGAGACATGAATTACAGTCTCTTTACATTTGTGGCCAACCCTAAATAACAAAAAGCTTAATAGTGATAATCATTTTAATGTGATGATATGAATTTCTTCATCGGATAGTTGTTAACTTTTGTTCGCACACAGGCTGCCGACCATTTAGACGACGAGGAAGAGGTGGAAGATGAAGAAACAGCTCTTGAAAACTTTACCACATCTGTAGACAATGAAGAAACCGATGAGTACATCGCCTTTAGGACCTCGATGCAAGGTTACTGTGACTTTACAGAACGTTGTTTGTAGGATTTCGTTAAGGTCCTGGTCACAATGGCTTAAGAATTAGTGAGGGTTTAAAACCGTCTAATGGTCTTTGCTTGATTCGAAGTGAAGTACAAAATTCTCTTTAAACCTCGAACTACCAAGTTTCGTCGGGCTAGAAAACATGAAAGGTAAACTTCAACAAAGCCGGAGGAAACAACAATAGTTATGGACGATATGAACAAAACGCCGCCAAACAGCAGAATAAGAACAATGAACATAAACAAAACGCCGAAAATCACTAGCTACATGTATATGCAGTGAGAAAACAACTTGATGAAGGAAAGGAGACAAACTAGGACTTATCTGAAGGGACTACGCTTAGTAAGATGTTGTCGTCAATCGGCCCGAAAACAAACCATGAACGGACAGAAAAATGTTTAGTTTGTCGGCATCAGTAAGATGACACAAGGCTGCTGCCTAACAATATTTCAAGGAGCCCAGAAGGGCAAAAGCCAAAAAGTTAGGAGCCCAACAGGTAATGTTTTGGGAGCTGCTGCAAAAATTTAGGAGCCCAAAGGACTTTCTTGGGTGCCCCAGGCTGCTGGGCTCCTGTTAGGCAGCAGCCTTGGATAAAGTCTAATTTTCAAGGAATGGGGGGTTGGGGGGGGGGGGGGGGGAGGGGGTGGGCATTACTCTTCTAAGGTCTTTAGTGTTTCTTGCCATTTATATCTTACTGTTGTTTGTATTTGTTTTAGCACTACAAACCAGTGACCCAGATTGGTACTCGGCTCTGACAGGTGTGTTGACGAGTGAGCAAGCTAAGTCATTACAGGAAGTGTTTCACCAGGCTGAACAGAGGAAAGCTTCATTAGGTAAGAATACGTGAAGAATATTGCTCGTAAACAAAAGTCATCATAAAAGCGCGATAAGCGTTCTCGTGTGATTAACCCTTAAGCCCTAAGGGGTCTCGTTTTGACGAGTAAAATCGTCTGGCGTTAGACAGTAAAATCTATAAGACACTCTTAGGGAGTAAAGGGTTAAGAGAGGTTTTTAAACCTTTTAAGCCCTAAGGGGTCTCCTTTTGACGAGTAAAATCGCCTGGCGTTAGACAGAGTAAAATCTATAAGACACTCTTAGGGAGTAAAGGGTTAAGAGAGGTTTTTAAACCTTTTAAGCCCTAAGGGGTCTCCTTTTGACGAGTAAAATCGCCTGGCGTTAGACAGAGTAAAATCTATAAGACACTCTTAGGGAGTAAAGGGTTAAGGGAGGTTTTTAAACCTTTTAAGCCCTAAGGGGTCTCCTTTTGACGAGTAAAATCGCCTGGCGTTAGACAGAGTAAAATCTATAAGTCACTCTTGAGGAGTAAAGGGTTAAGGGAGATAGTTTATTTAACCCTTTAATCTATAGACACCCTTAAGGTGTAAAGGAGACGCGAAAAAAAAGAGTATGTAATAGGCCTACATAAGTAATTTTTCTTGCCTGTGTTGCTCCCTGACTTGAGGGGAAGAAGGATCCAAAGCAAAGCTGCTTCGTAATTATTGTACGAAGAATAGTTAAAATGTTCTTGTTTATTTTCGAACAGAATCCAAGAGAATTGAACAACAAGGGGGATACATGTTCACTAACATGACTGTGCCGAATACCTTCAACTTTGGACAGTAACTGAGTTTCACAGAGAACGTTTTTGGTGAACGGACTTCGACATCAAAGCCTATGTTCCACTTCTAAGATGATGGCCTCTCGGTCGTCCTACATACATAAAGCTTTCGCCGTGAAACATTGTTGGAATTGACTTCAAAGTAAAATGTTGTGCACGATTGTTGATTCATTTTGCACTGGCGTGACTTCCGTGGTTGCGTGACGGTTCTTCCACGCCATGAACAAATTGTTGTCATCTAGTGCTTCGAAGAAAACGACAAAGAACACTCAACAAGCCCAAATTAGTTATTGCCAGAGTGGTTTCCTACTCGCTTTCTTTTGCTGTACATAATTGTAATTTTATTTAGGATCGATTTTGTCGTCATTTCGAATGACTAGAAAAGCACAGTCTTTGATTTCGATGATTAAAACATTCGTCCGGAAAATCTCAAGATCTGCAAGCAATTATAGGCTGCTTTTAGTAGTTGAGAAGAAAGTACTTGAAGCTAAGAGCACTGGGTCGGGTTGTTGGAAAGCCGGTTAACGTTAACCCGGGCTAAACGTTATCTGACGAATTGTTTTTTCTTGTTTAAAAGTGTTTTTCACCTCTAACGTTTGGTGTAGTTTGAGATTACTACAGCTTATAACTGAAGGTAAACAATATAAACAGAACACCTCACCAAAACGTTACAAAACTGAAATCAAGATTCTCGTTAACCCTAGGTTAGCTTAATCGGGCTATGAACAACCCGGCCCTGATCTTTAGAATTTCCTTTTTAACTTTGCTCTCCTACATGATTTGGTGATGTTGGTGGTTATGCCCGTGTTTGCTCAACGCAATGAATCGTGGAAACAGCTACCATTTTAACCCCGAAATGAACTGAGTGCGTGTTTTTCCTCTCCGAGTTTCCAAGCAAATGATACATCATGATCATGTCACGTTGCGAGCGTTTGCTTTTGTCTTGATTCTGTCGCTGAAGAAAGCGTCAGCAAAATCGAAAGGATTTGGGGTATCTGGCGGCCTCGAACTAAATTTACTGGTAAAACATATAATATATTTACTTTAGATCCCATTTGGCTTACTGAACTACTGTATTTTGAAATTCTGAATTTGCGTCGCGAGATGACAATCGTGGATGACAAATGTTTAGCTTCTCAAATACACGTAACAGGCAATTTACTACCCGCAATTATTCTCCTAAGATAATCACCCTGTCAAAAAGAGTGACATTAAAACTGTCGATGAAGAACGATAGCTGTTTAAAGATCAATCAAGTTAGAACGCTCAGATTATCGCAGATTGGGAATAGCTACCACAATACTAGTCAAAACGAAATTTTTATCATCATGCGAAATTTGAACCGAAGCGCGCAATGCATACCGTTCGCCAAATAGTCTTTAACGAAAATGTTTCAAAGGGTACTTGTTTCCCCGACTCAGTTTAGAATTGAGCCTTTGATCTGGCCTTGAACTATAGATTTATTTTCAGTAACAAAAGAGACAGTGGAAGAGGCCTTTTGCATTGTGCGGTTATCATTTTAACAGCAAATTAAGTACCTTTGGCCTTAATTATTTAAGATGTTTGATCTCTGCGGTGAGGTCAAGAATTGCTCAATGAGACTTCCTGTAGAATTGAAAGATTGCGTAGCTGCGTTAAATAAAGTGCAGCTAATCGGCTGTTACACATTAAAGATTTAAGAAAAAAAGATAGATAAGATTTGACCAAGTGCTCAGAATTACTGCAGAATAAGTCTATTTTATTAAAAGAGCAAGAAAACTATATTGT
Organism: Platygyra sinensis; assembly: GCA_019787425.1. Lineage (NCBI taxonomy): Eukaryota > Metazoa > Cnidaria > Anthozoa > Scleractinia > Merulinidae > Platygyra > Platygyra sinensis. The sequence goes on along the minus strand of JAHPZR010040726.1, from coordinate 98,550 downwards.
GGTCGTTTTCTAGCCTCTTCCAGGCATTGAGTTAGTTGGGCACAGCGCACTCGCCAATTTTTCGGGCAGCGCCCGAGCTACCTAAAGCTTGGAAGAGGCTATCGTTATTCAAGCAGCGAAAAAGCTTTTTAAAAGCCCTCGGGTTTTGTTATCTGCGTAAAATTATAAAGGGCTTAACATGGCTTTTAACTATCGATATTTCACAGAAGTATACAGCTTTATACGAAAGTGCAACTTTTTTTTTACAATCATGCCATTCTTCGAAACGTATACTTACGATGAAAATGTCAGGATATAAGGAAGCTTTAACATGCTACCTTGCCAGTTGTCAACCTTGTTTTTTTTTTTTGCCCGTTGGGACTCAGCAGCTTGCATATGTTATATTTCATAAGAAGCTGGTGAATCGTGAAAATATATTCTGCCATTCCTTCGCGTGTCGACGGTAGGTAGATGTTCTTCAGTGTTTCGTTTCCTCAAAATATCATTGCTACTGGGATCAAACATTTCGCTGAGTGTGTCATGCCCGTGTTTCTTATCAAACGTTTCTTCCTCCAGTTCGCATGAAATTTCTACAGATTCTTCAGATCCTGAGTTTTGATTTTCCTCATCGTCGAGGTGCACAGAAAACTCGATGGCTTTTGGCGCTCCCATCTCAAAAAAGGCATAATTTAACCCCTCCTCGTAAAACACTTCTCTCTGGTAGGAGTGGAAATGCGACGTTTTGAATCCTTCGGTGGAGAAGGTCCCCTTTGTCAAGCTGGGGCTCTGGTTGTCTGCTTTCGACGCATTCATTTGGCGTCTCTTCTCTTTGATCGCGAGTATGAGAGCATGGACAATATCGGGAACGCGAAGGTAGTACGTTAAGAGAACCACGAGGATGACAAATATTATGACCAGAAACGGGGTCAGGTGCCAAGGGAACTGAAATGCTGGTGGCCTGACCGAATCCCTCGTTGGATGACTTGGGGCTAGACGAAAAATCAGCTAGTTTAACATCTTTCTTAATTTCTAACCACAACTGGCCTTTCATTATCTATCCATGGTCTTAACAGGGTTGCCACAGGTCAGGAGATGGTCAGGGGAAAAAATTCTTCGAGGTCAGGGCATCAAGAGACCAAGATGCCGTCGAACTCAACGATCGGCATCTACGATCTCACGGAAAAATAGGGGACTGAACAGTCTACTCGCCTTGCGGACACCCTGCCACTACGGGCGCCCCGTTGTTAGGACAGAAGCTACATCCCTGGTAGCCCGCGAGCAGGCTCACGTTGTAGCACAGGCGAGAATTGAAGCACAAGCGCGCGCGAAATCCTCACCAGACTCCTTTCCGCCAGATCGCTTCTCTCTTCGTCGCTTGCGCTCGTGACTCAAAGTGAACCTGCCCGCAGGCTACATCCCGGAAGTACTCTCAACACATTTTTCAATTCACATAACTGGTTTCGCTCTAACAACAGCCTCGTCAGTTTTTTTTGACTCAATACCTTAGAAGGTGCCGCTCCTGCTGTGGGAACTTTTGACCCTTTCACACTGATAGATACCAAAACTTTTTTCTAACCCCTAAAGGTGCTACATCCCCGACTAAAACTTCAAACAAATGCCGGTTATGGAAACAATTCCCGCTGTTAAGGAATCGAGGACGCTTCATGTGGCCCCACACTGATTTTTGGGGTTCTTCCCTCGTTACAACAGACAACTTGGTCATAGTGAGTGATGATCGTCCCGCAGTTTTGGAATGTTTATTAGTTTGTACACTATTCTTACCTAGAAACTGGAAACATTTAAAGGCTAGCAGCATATGCAACACTTAAAAAACCACACAAGATAGGTCATTTTCATCACACCCTTGCTATTACTGACACGCTCGCAAATGACTGTCCCGAAGGTGTCCACCATGACTACAACGAGAGTTGACCTTACTGCTCGAATGTCAAAGACAATTGCTAAACAATAGCTAAAGTTACATAATTTACGTGGGACAATGTCCTGAATCTGGCGCTTAGTGTCCCATGGGTTTCATCAGAGGTCAGTCACCGAACAAAATGGACTGGTTGCGAAGATGATTTTAACCGCCGGGTTTGAAGATCTAGCCGAGAGGTGTCGTATCAAGAACTTCAGTTCAGACGTTTTGCGCGCCTGGGAAAACCAGGTGCCTCCCCGCTAAAAAGTTATTTAAACCCCTGGTGTCCTAGTGAATCGTAGATATACTCCGAGAAATCCCAGACCTTCGAGTTCCAGATATTTACTTACCTGTATGCGATGGTGATATAGTAGGAGATAAACTTGAAAATGATGGTTGAACTTGAGAAGATGATACTTGTGATTGGTCGTGAAAATTGCTTGACTTTTCCGACCCTTCGAGAGCAACGAAGCTACCCTGTACAGTGGGCACACCGTAGTCTGTGGTTCCCTTTGCTGTTCTGATCATGAGAGAATCCGTGTGTGGAGACCTTGATAAGCTGCAAGTACTTTGTTTACTTGTTTGATCTATGTATACACTGTTTGTTCCCGTCGCTGTTCTCAGAGAATCGATTTGCAGGGTCGGTGATGGTTTGAGAGTATTTTGTCCATGTGTTTGATCTATGTGTGCACTGTATGTTCCCTTCACTTTTCCAAGGGAATCCATTTGCAGAGTAGTTGATGGGTCGAGGGTATTTTGTCCATGTGCCATTTCTAGGGATGTACTGTAATGTCCATTCCCTGTTCTAAGGACAACCATTTGCAGGTTAGATGATGGGCTAGGAATATTTTGTCCGAGTGTTTGTTCTATGGATGCACTGTACGTTTCCTTCCTTGTTCTAGGGGAATTCGTTTCCAGAGTCCTTGCGGATAGTGTTCGAGCACTTCGCCCTCGTGTTGGATCTCTGGATGCACTGTTAGCGGTATAGGCAGCTCCCTTTGCAGTTCTCATCAGCGAATCTGTTATAGTCTTGGAGAAGTCGTGAGAACTTTGTCTATGCACTTGAAACATAACAGTGTCGTCAGACATGGTTGATCCACAACACATGGGCGTGGCTCCGGTCGGCGTGACTTGCACTTTGTAAATGGATGTGACATGTTGCTGAAGTGATTCAGAAGAACTGTCAATAGACATTTGAGTTGAAAGTCTTGTGTGAGATGCTGGAGACGAAAATATTTTATTGGACGGGCTGACGCCCATGATATGCTTCCCACGTAAAGTGCTTCCTAGAGTGGAAGTTGTTGAATAATCTGTAGAACAAAAATATGATACATATTCAGTCGTCTTTGCGTTAACAGCAAGCGATTGCTGTCTTTCTGTCTGTCTGTCAGTTAGTCTCTGTCTGTTTGTCTGTCCGTGTCTGCCTGTCTTTCTGTGACTGTCTGCTGTTTGTCAGTCAGTCAGTCTGTCTGACTGAATGTCTGTCTGTCTGCCTGCCCGCTCTGCCCAACATAGCAATATCAAAATATTATCGTTTTTTGTCTTTATTGCGTTGAAGTCGTGTCAGTTTTCGTGCTTGTTCAGTACGAACCCAGTGAGTGGTTTTGTTGGCTCGCCTGTCCGCGATTGTCATAACAGTGTCAAGTAAGTTAGTCGGTAACAGTTGTTTAAGTTTGTAAAGTTGTTGTTGTAGTTTATTGTTGCAGTAGTTGAGTCTTCTGTGACAGTCGTTTATCCGCGCTTTGACCACACGTCGTTTTCAACTGACCAGACTTATAACAACATCGACTGACAGACACTATTCACTTGACTCTGAAGATGACTTCCGCTCAGGTTGTCGAAACGTCAGTCACCAACAACAGTTCTTTTCAGAACTACACTCACCCGGACGATCACACAATACGAACTACTGATACTCCTGGGTTCAAACCATTTACTATACTACTCCAAATTGGAACACTTTGGATAGCACGCGTGTCTGTGAACATGTGAGCTACAAATGCGCGGTAGTAGAATGTTGAGCTGTAATTGGAATTGGAATGAAAATGGTAATTACATGAGTCCCATGATGACGACGGTTCACTGTAATGGCTCTTCGATATCGACGCTGTTGAGGTTGAATAAGTAGAATCCGTTGCGTGCGATGTGATGCCTGTCAGACTCGTTTGACTGGGGATGTTAGCAAAACCATGTAAGGTAATATATTGTGTGTTTTGCTTGGTTTCTTGATGAAGACTGTTGATTGTGGTTAATGGAGCGACAGGCGTGGCTGTTACCAACGAATTCTCGTAGGATACGTTGCTAAGGCTTGACTTTTCATTTGTGGAACTCAGGGAAATAGTCGACGACTCTACCCGGCGAGAGAGTGGTATGTCTTCTGTCACTGGTATTAGCGATTGTAGGAAAGCACTTGCTTCTGTGGACAATCCAACAGTACCTTGGAAGCTGTTTCCGTTCATGGCAGGAACAGCGGGAGACATTTCAGCAGATTGGTGGAGTTGAAAAATTGTTGGGGAAATCACAGAAGTAGAATTGCCACTTGTGAAACTTGATGTACTTGCACGATTGTGGCTGGCTCGTTCAACGGTATCTGCCATTAACTCACTATTCAATGACTCGAATTTATTAAAAGGCGACTTAGATTGTGTTAGAAAAAGAAGCAAAGTTTGATCCCCCATCAAGGTTGGTATATTCGTCTCAACTAAAGTCGAGTCAGTTGCACTGGTTGTATAGTAAGTACGTAAAATGATTCCGTCAAAGGGACTGGAACTATGTGATGTTTGAACTGATGCTTCCACTGCGTTAGAAGCTGTTCCCCCTAGTCCACGAGTACTTTGGATTGTTTTTTGGAGTGCTGTTAATGTTGTAAATGGTGTGCCACGGAATTTGCTTGAAGACAGTGTCACGCCGATTTGGCTTGGAGATGGTGTGACGGGAAGTTGACTTAAAGTGCGCCGGCTGGAAGATGGCGTGACATTACGCAGACTTGAGGGTACGGAAGGATCAGTTTGACTTGGAGACAGTGCAACAAGGAACTGAGTTGAAGGTCGCGCACCACTTGGTGAACTCGACGATAGTATGACACCGTAATGACTTGATGATATAGTGCCACTTGAAAGAGTAGATGGCATGTTAATGCTTGACATCTGTGTAGCAATGGAAGGGATGGATCCCTTCAACAAGCCTGCCAATGAAAAAGGACAAACTAGAAATTAATGAGAACACTAAGAACACCTTCGTGACGTAGAGAAAGACGACAAAAACGCATCTAAACCGGTCACGACTATCTTTAATCTCCCCTATCATTCTAAGCAACATATGGAAGTCTGCGGCCTTTTTCCTACATCAAGAAAGCACGGAAAGTCGCAAAACGCTAGAACAAAACTTTATTTTTCAAATCGGCACCGTGCTCTTAATCCTCACGGTATCAACGAATGCTTTACATTTACTTTAATTTATTCTGTTGGTTTTCACGTTACCATGCAACAACCAATAGAGTAGCTTCATCTTTCTGTATATAAACCACACACAACCCCTAATTCCTCGGTTCGCTCCGACGAAGGGCTAACGCTCGAAACGTCAGCTTTCGAATCTCTTTAGGGTGGCCGGCCAATTCACATTATCAACCCAGTTGATACAACAAAAATATCTCGTAATACTCCCCACCGACGCAGCGCCACTGTTTCTTTAGAAACTTACCCCCTTTATTTCTCATTTCAGACATCGGAACTCTGAAAACAATTCCCTTTGAAGGTTACTTTTGTACTGTCGGTACCCAATCGGTACCCAACAGTAACACTTCAATTTTAAGATTCAGTCATTTAATACTTACTGCTGCTCGATCTCAAACATCTTCGCCTCTCGGTGTCTGCTACGTCATCACAGAACAGTTCCAGTCCACTCTCAGGCAGGGGATTGACGCAAGTCCTAGATCTAGTCTGGTTTCCGGAGTGACACGTTTGGGTCCAACTTGTCCACTGTGTCCAATATCCTCTGACTAACGACAAACGGAGCGAGCATGAGACATTGTTCCCCTTCTTCAGAAAACTCTTTTGTCGCGTAAATTGTTCTGCGCCAAGTCCGAATGTTGGAGTACTGATGGGTGATTTTGACGTGCACCTTGATCGTCAGGTATCTTTTAGTCCAGTCAAGAGACTATTATCTAGATCATAATGAGTCTCTTGGTCCAGTTAGAAGTTAGTCTAAGTGATTATAGAGACAGTGAACAGTGCTCAATGGATTCACTGGATTCAATGGAAATCCAATTCAAACTCACGCCCCGTCCACACTAATCTGTTTTCAAACGAAAACGGAGCTGTTTTGCTCAGTTTTCAAAAAAGATTTGCGTCCACACTTATCGTTTTCGTATCGTTTTCGCCCGTCCACACTACAACGCCGTATCCGTTTGAAAACGCTTTTATACCCTCAGTGCGCATGCTCAAATGAACTCGACGCATGTGCATTACAAGATATCGGTCTGGGAAATTGGCGCCATTTTGGATACTCACGGACGAGTGGTCTGGCGCCCGGTCGTGTCTTGATGACGTCACCGTATTCAGATAGCATCGTTTTCTCCGTCCACACTAGAAAACAGCGTTTTCAAAAAGCATCGTTTTCAAATCGCTCCACTCTGGAGAGCGTTTTCGAATGGCTCCGATTCGGGTGATCGTTTTCGGCGTTGTAGTGTGGACGATAGCCATATACGGAGCAAAACAGCTCCGTTTTCGCTTGAAAACGGATTAGTGTGAACGGGGCCTCAGTGTTTCGCTTACAAATTACCGGTGCTGAAGGCTAAATGGGCTCCAGATTATTATGTTTCACATAGCATGGCGCTAAATAAATGTAACCCTTCTTCTGATATTGTAATAGTTGCTGTACATAACATGTAACTGAATAATATGTCACAGCTACCTAGGTTGTCTACATATATAACTACGATGATCAGTCATGAGAAGTTCATATGAAGGGGTATTAAATGCCAACTGGGTGCGTAACAACGTTGGCGTTACGGTTCAACACCATGAATTGGGTCAGAACTTCATGGTAGCCCACATATCCATATATGGATAAGCCATTCCATATATGGATATATATGGATAAGACAATATGGGGAGTCACAGCGGTCAAACGCAAAAATCCAACGCCACTTCCGGTTTTCGCCGCCTCGAACTTCGTAAGAGTTTGAAGAGAAAACCTGCAAGACTTCTGTAGGAAAATGTTATAAAAATAGTACTGTGAGAGAAAATTACAAGCTGGGAGGACTTTAGGATGTCCATCACTAAATGTCCTGGTCATATGCGAAGTTTAAAGCTTAACTTTTCAGCGACTGTTTTAACTTTGGGCTTGAAAGCGAAAATTTTCGAAAATTTAAGACTTTGTTAAGCGAACGTTTTGGGGGGAACTGCGCACGCGCGCCCCGTTTGACTGCTGTGTGTATGTGGGCTAGCATGAAGTTCTTGCCATGAATTGTTAGCAAAATCTCTCATTAGGGGGTTTAAGAAAACCACCACGGCAACGGCAACGGGAACGTCGATAAACAAAAGGTTTAATGAACAGAACAATGGCTGTGCACGTGCGTTATAATTGTTGGTACATTTCTTTGCCGTCTTCTGCAAAACAACGAGAAATTAAATAACCAAATTCTGCGTTGTCCAGGGAACGTGAAGCTCGACAGCTAATTTTTGTAATTTTTATTTTGTAATGTTTCGCCCTGTCCGACATTCAATTTCGTGATGGTTTTACCGACACTAAGAAACCAAGGAAAATGACTTAAGAGTATCGCGAGATTTTTCGCTTAAATATAAAACCATTTTTTAATAGACGTTGTCCTCGGCGTCGCCTTCATAAATTCTTAAACTCTCTGTTAACGCCTCTTACCCTAGGTGCCAGAGGTTTTTTTCTCGTTGGGGGCGACAGAATTGAGCGGCGAAGCCGCGAAGGCGAGTCGCGAAGGGGCGAGAAGCACTACTCGACCAGCACTACTCGCTCTGACGCTCCTCGCCGATGGCGAGCGAGAAGACCTCTGGTATCCAGGGTAAACGCCTCTTTGTGAGACGAAGAGCATCCCTGCCACTTTCACACGGGGCCTCCCTCCTGAGGAAGAGTGCGTAGACAAAACAAACTGAACATTACATCGAGATCATTTATCTCCGCAATGTACTCAAACTAACCTTTAAAGACGTTGTATACACAATGGAATCCACCAAATTCTTTATCCGGATCCGACTCAAACCGTATGCTCATGTTACCTTCTCGTTCAAATGTCAGAGAATAATTTAAGACACCGCAGTATCTTCCCAACACCGGGGAGTCAGGTGAAGGGCCCGCCAGTATCTCTATGAAGTCAAAAGAGCAATCTTGCTGATATTCCACGGCGATTTCGTCACATTCAAGTGTGATTTGCATGGCGGGGTGGAGTTGTATCGTCCACAGACATTCCATGTAGTTTGGATAGTCTTTTGGATAATTTGGCGTAGTTATAACTCCACTGGTTTGATTGGTGTCAACTTGACAGTCTCCTGAAAACCGGGAAAAAAATATGAGGTGGACTTCATAGTTCAAAAATAAGATTCTAATTTTGTTACCCAACTCCACCCCACAGTGGAAATTATGCCATAGAAGAGTATAAATAACTCATGACATTTATTATGTTATAACAAAATGGTTTAGCAGGTCGGTTTTAATCCTGATTAAATGGCTTCTTAATTGTTTTTTCTAGGTAAAATTTCCCTCTTTAAAATGGACAAAAACTTGAAACTCTGGAAAGGGCCAACGGAAATCGAAATTAAATCGAAAGTACTGGAACCTGGTAGGTTCTGATTAGCAAATGCAAAGGCTTGAAGAAACTGAACTCGGAAAGGCTGACCGTACGATTGGGGAGCCTTCCTCTTTAAAAAGTTTTCTTCAGAGAAGTGTAAGAGGGCTACTTAAGTCTCCAAAATCGCTTAAGGTAATTCCCCTGAAATAAAACTGACTATAGATTTTCGTTCAAACTTTGCCCACTGAATATTTATCATATGAGAACTTCAATTTTGAAATAAAAAAGGGGGTGCCCATACTCATTAAGGAGCACTAGGGCATTGAAAATGACCCATTTTGGCATTATTTAATGCTTATTACAAGAACGCATTCCCAGTAATAATTGTAAATTTTTGTGACCGAGACTCATGAGAACACGCATTAAACTGGAGTCAATGCATTGTATCGGACACAAATAAACCTTTTAAGTTTGATTTAGACAGAAAGCTGAATCCTTGATTAAAATTTCAACCAAATTTCTTGACATGGTTACCATAGGGCAAAATAGAAAAGACCACAGTTTACTTGCTATTTTCGCTATTTATTCAATTTTCAGCAATAGAAATCAGATCAGTCTTTCCTCAAGCAAAGTTTATGATAAGTTGATTACAATGACTGGAAAAAAAATTGGGGTGCCCATGCTCGTTGATGAGCTATAGCCATTTTTCAACTGAAAGAGCTCAATATCAAGGCAAATCCGCCATGTTTTCAGCGTGCACGTGCACGAGAGCGCGGTAAATGACGCCATAAATTATGCGCAGAAAGGATGCGCAGTGCAATTGTGAGGAATAACCTTAAATCTTAAAACTCTGCCTCGCGGCCTCGCGTGGAAGACAACGTGAGTTGTTTTGAATGATTATTTTTACTTACCAATGTGCTGTAACTGAAACCCCCGTTTGGACTCATCGATGATGCCATCAGAGACAAAGTGTATTAAAACTAGAGGCCCGGATGAAGTGAGCTCCGTGTACCCTATCTTCCCACAATACCTCGCGATCAGGGGAGAAGTCATGCTGTCTCCATCTCTGATCTCTAGGTAGTCTGTGTCGCATGTCGTCTGTTGTGGAAGAGTTAAAAATTAACACACAGTGAAGACAAGATTACTCAAATGCTTACGCTTACACGACTCAGTCAACTCACACAAACATCATTTTCATATTAAAACTAGAGTTTTCAGCAGGATGGAAACAAACACGCGTGATTTTTTCCATGTTTAAAGGCCGGCGGTGCTCGTCAGGCGGAAATTTTAAAATGCCATCCCCTAAGAGGTTACCAAAATCATGCTTTGTGGGTGTGGCTATTTTAACCCCTTAAGCCCTGGCCAAACGGACCGGCAAGTAGTCGCAAGTTGTTGAACTTGCGTAGAGACTTGCGTTGGCTGGCCAAACGGACTCGCAAGTTTCCTCGCAAGTACACGCAAATCGCAAACAAAGCATTTTAAGAAGTGAAGAGTGATCATCGCAGTAAATTTTCTAATTTAAACAATTGCAAAAAAGAAGCCTGATAAAAAATCAGGGCTTGAACGGGATTCGAACCCGTGACCTCCGCGATACCGGTGCGATGCTCTACCAACTGAGCTATGAAGCCACATTGGGAGCGAGGTCGATTTATTGACTTCATATTTTCCCGTGCAGTGAAGTGATGTGAAGTATATATGAAATAATTCATATTTGTCCTGCGGTTGTAGATGAAGTGAAGAGTGATCATCGCAGTAAATTTTCCAATTTAAGCAATTGGAAAGAAGAAGCCTGAATATAGAGAGTGCTTTTAATACCGCAGTACAAATATGAATTATTTCATAAATACTTCACTACATATAACTGTTACTTTCACTATCTCTACTAGCGATAAATCTAGTTGATTGTCCAATATCTCCTGCCATAAACATACAAATTATACATGCTTGAGTAGCATGCAGGCAGTGATCTTCTACGCACATGCGCTTTCGAGATGCGAAAGAAGGCGGGGCAATCCTTGGGGCCTGACTTATCCACAACACTTATCAGCAGATAATTTCATAAGAGAATTTATACGGCAAGAAGGCGCAAGGAAGGTTGTAGGCCCCTAGGCTGCGTTTGTCCGTTCCGTGAATTATCTTTATGCCCTTTATTCCTTTACGCCCTTACCTGCACACTGAAAATGATTATCCTCACTCTATTTCCCGGAGACACAGATATGATCCATGTAAGACTGGAGTTTGCAGGATAGGTGTTAGGGTAGCCGGGAGAGGAAAGAAAGTCTGTCCATTTTGTTATGTATACTGGATCTGTGGATGACATGTAATAAAGCAAACGTTACGCAAACAAACGAACAAACAACACTTACGTGTGAAACTGAATTAATCAACATAACACGAGCCTTTTTTTCCTTATCCTACGCTTGTGTCATGTTGATTAATTCACCCTTCCCATTTTATTATCGAGTTTAAAATTCACCATCTTAATTCAGTCAGGAGCCCATCACTATAGGAGCCTGCAACTACCCTATATTCCTGTCACGGCGTTTTCACAGACCGATCTATTTTTAGTTTGAATTTATCTCGAATTCAGGTTCCCACAGGAACCTCAGTAACCAATTGTAATCACGAGCACGGACTAATGTTGACATGTCGACATGATCGATGTCGACATGTTCACGTGAGGCCGCATTGTTTTATCCTTATCGAGGCATGTGCTCATGCAGACTGGTACTGGCCTACTTTGCGGGAAAATATCTAAAAATAGACTGGTCTGTAAAAATGCCGTTGCATTGGCTTATTATGGGAGTTGCAGGCTCCTAGTAATGGGCTCCTGACCTTTTCCCCTGCCCTCCACTCTTATCCCATTAGAAACCTACTCTCTGTGCTATATTCCAGATTTGAAAGGTCCTTTAAACTTTTCGCGAAAATCCAAGTCTAGAAAATTGAACCAGTGATTACCACTACCTGAGACATAAGGCTCATAACTGCTGTGACCAAATATATTTCATTGGATCCTATTGTCGTGTTCACACGTACGCGTGATGCCCGCACTGATGGTTGGGTACCTGGCACAAAATAGTATTGTGTTCAGATACTGGGTACTCCCCAAACGAAAGGGTCCCAACTTCTGGTGTGAGAACTGGAAAAATGGTGCGTTCACCCTAGTGCCCAGCGAGAATCAGACATGTCCAGAAATGCAGGTTTATGAGACGCATTATCTTTATGATGAGCATCACAAAGTGTCTTCTTTCCCAAAAAGTCACCAAAACGCACAATTCTGTCAAATGTATGAAGTAAGATGAAAATGACACTTTGTGATGCTTATTCAGAATGAGCACCGTGTCTCATTAGCCTGTATTTCTGTACATAAGTGGCGAGAATTGTCCTTGGGCACCGAGCTTGAACACCAAGTTTGAACATAGCCTTGGAAATATGTAACTGACGTTAAATTTAAGTGCCATTTTTAGTGTAAAACCAGTTAAAGAGATTACGCACTCCTTACCCGCTAATGACTTGAACACAAGAATGTTTGCAAACCAACCGATAACAAGATAACCCTGGAAATAAATGAGAAATATCATTCACTACCTACCTACCTACCTACCTAACATGATATAAAAATTTTCCTGTTTTTTAAAAAAAATTATATGATTAAAATTGATAATAATTGTACATATTAATTTTTTAGAAATATTAGATTCTTTAAGTCTTAATTAGAATAATTTTACTTTATTTTAACTAGCTTTGTTTTAGTGTACTGTAATGTACTAGAATCCTTTTATGACTCTTAAATAAAGGTTTCATTATCATCACCATTGCATGGACTTCTACAAACTGGCGATCTGAAAGGAGATTGTTCTCCGTGTCACGATAAACGGTAATTAAGACCTCTCTCAGAGTGATGGCTCAAAGAATATATTATGACGTGAAAAGTATTGGAACGAGAGTTGTTAATTGAGAGGGCGGGAAGAGCAAAAAATGCCCTTACTTTAATCCTAAATACGTAAAAACTAATCGACACAAATGCCGGACTGTTATAGTGAAGAGACTTCATTAAAACATTATTACAAGTTAAAGAAACGCCAATAAGCACGAAAAATACGCACAATTTCCCTTATTTTTCACACATCAGTACCATTAATTCTGTGAACTATCTTAATTAGTTTAGAAATCATAATACAATTCAAATAACACGGAATGAGTCTTTCAGCTTGATATATACCAAATGTTTCCTTTCATTGTAGCTTGATTCGAACTTTATACAGCAATGTAGGTTCTTGTTTTCGTCTTCAGTTTTCATAGCATCCGTTTTATACGTTCGTTCATAATTCACCACAAATGGGAAAAAGAATTACTGAAGATCTGCTTTTGACCGGTTAATTATACCCATAAACGATTTAATGTTGTGCTACACTGAGACCTAAGCTAAGCTACACGCGAAGTGACCGCGAAACTTCGAAATTTTTTTTAAACACTCGCGTTTACTGTCCAAGGTCAGAGCAATTAATATACTCAACGTGATAAAACATCGCAAAAAAAAAAATTTTCTTCCCAGAAAACCGCTACCTCATTTGCGTGGTGGGAGAAGTTTACTTAACCATCCCTTACCTTCAACTTTTCCAGCAGTTTTTGTTTCATTCCTTCAGGGATGATTAAATTTCACGCCCAAGCCATGTTCTCATGTATCGGGTACAAAATAATTCTACATAATCTTACTTCGCAAAGCAATTTTCGCCTTGATGTGCCGAAATCCTATAAATTCTTAATTTGTGGTCGAAAAGCGATCGTTTTCATGCACGAACGAAATATTTTTGATTTGTTTTTCCGCCAATTAGTTTAAACTCTGAGTAATCTGTAGATCTTATGTTTGGTTTTACCGCGTGTACGGGGGATGATTGACAAAAGGCAGTAGCTTATAGTAGAAAAAGAGATGTAAAAAAGTAGGCTTAAAGGAAAACTGATACCATGGGGAGAATTTCTCCTCAACATCGGCAGAATATTAGTTGTATCGATAATGGGTTGATTTTAAAAAAAAATTTCAGGGTCTGCTACACATTATACCCCTTAGAGCACATTTTTAAAGTCATTCGAAATTAAACAGGAAGAACCTGTGGACAGTACAGAAACAAGTTGTGAGCTGGTTTCGATTCACAGTCGTTACCTTACAAGAACTCCCATTCATTGAGATTCCAAATGACACATTTTAACGATGCGACCTGTTATATCAGCAAAGTCGAATGTACCGTCTTGTCTTAAGTGTTATAGGCCCGATAGCCCATTGAAAAAGACGGAAGTTTTATGTGTCATGTATGTATTCATGAACTCCTTTTAAAATAACTAACATTTTCTCCCTCCCGTTAAATAGGTACTACACTGATTAGATATAAGTCTTGTCTTCTTTTTAGTTTTCACTATTTAGTAGTAGTTAAAGATCTCGGGTGTGTTGTTTCATGCACGTGCTGCTTCATTTATCAAAAGCACTCTCGCTATCTTGGCATAAGTGGTTATCTTAATGAGTGTGAAAAAATCCTCCCACATTAATCACAGCGTATCATGATTAATTTTAAATGACTTTTATTTCAACAATTAATTTGCAAGCTATCGACCATTGCAAAAAAAAAAAAAGAAAGAACCGGCACCAACCTAGCTCCCAGGGTCACTCATCTTCCCACCCTCTGGACCGAAAAAGGCGGGAATTCGAGAGTTGAGGGAAGATGAGAGACCCTGGGAACGAGGCTGTATTAGAACGCTGGTAAGGATAGGTTTTACACATAATGGGTAAACTAATATAATAGGCCCTTTGCATGATCCGGTCACACAGCACGGAATTAATTATGCTGGGACGGCTTTCAAAACAAAGGAAGGTCGGAGTCCCAGCACTGTGTAACCGTCCCAGCATAATTAATTCCGTACCACGTGACCAGATCGTGCAAAGGGCCCATTTTAATGGGTTACCACACTAACCACGCCCCCTGTTCTAACAGAGCACAGTACAACTATCGACTATTTTAACCAATCAGCGTCGAGTAAAACACCAACCTCGTTCCCAGGGTCTTTTCCCTGGCCAAGCCAGGGAAAAAACCCTGGGAACGAGGTTGGTAAATCACATGCATTTTCTGACTGCAGCAATAACTCGATCGGTTTGGATAAAGGTTCGGCCCTTTTAATAGTTTAGGTAGCTATAGAGGCACTGACTGAGCTTCAAAATATAATAATTAGATCACAACAGACCCGATAACAAAAGGTTTGATTTTACAGGAAAGTGTTCCCCAGATGAGAGGAAACCACCAGGAAGTGAGAACGATTGTAATTTGGACAAAAAAAAGAAACAAGCACAGTATGTTACATAGTTTCCAGAAGAATAGATGGAAATTACAGCGGAAGTCCCAGGAAAATGATCATGGACTTTTCACCACTGAAACACTTGTCGCTGGCTGTGAATATTCAACAAATTCCACTTAAAAATATTTTATTTGCGCAAAACGGAACGCAAAACTAACATCCGCTTAGAGTTCCTTTTTCATGAGTCACATGAAAAGAAACGTGCTTTATTTCATTAGCTTTTAATTCTTCCACCTTCCAAATTGGAGGGTTGAACTTCCTCTGATACTAAGTGCTATTACAGAACGTATCTTACTCGTTTTACAAAAGACCGGTTTCAAAGGACATTAATCCGGCTCAGCCCGGCCAGTCTGAAAGAATTCATACCGTTAAGTTTTTGTGGTCAACCAAAAGTGAGTTCCTGTATCGATAAACTCAGTGGTATCTGGGGAGAGTTGATTTTCCGTCAGTGTCCTGGAATATAAAACTTCATGCCGCGAATTTCAATTGGTGATGTTGCCCACAGGTTACCGTGAAAACCGTCAAAGATGCTTGGCTTTTAGCCGGAGTACGTACGTGAGTCACCAAATGGATCTTGAATCATGTATTAAACCTCAAGAATTTACCGGAAACACGCAGTTGTGATGTTAAGCTTGGGAATCACAGTGACAAATAGAAATGACCTGAACGGGACACTCAACAATTGCAAGCAAATCAACAGCAGTTAAAAAATCACAGTCATTATATAACCCCACCTTTGATTGCCGAGGAAACGAAATTAAACACAAAAGAAAATTTAGGCACCACTCACTTGAAATGATAAGTACTTTTATTTAAATCTCTGATACGATGGCATTATTTAACATCATTTCTATAGGCCACTTGAAAAACAGAAAGATAGTTGATGGTTTTGATGAGGTCAGGTCAACTGATCATGGCCATCCGGCGAGGAACCCTGTACCAAATCTGCAAGAAAGAGAATTGGAAATTCACAAATGATCATCAATGACCGAACTCTTCTATTGCACTAATGAAACAGGGTGTATTTCTGATTTCTTGTAAGAAAAATTCGAAACGACACTAATAGTCCTTTTGAGATTCTGCTTTGTCGATGTGTTAAATAAATAAAACTATTACGAGATTAGATAATAATACTATAAAATCAATATAAAGCTGGCAATGTCGAATGGACATGAGGCAATTTTTTTCCTTTCCTGTACGATAATAAGACGGCTTGCTATCCAAGAACACAAGAAAGCAAAAGGACACGGCCAAAACATGAGTTCAGAAACAATCGGCCAATAATTCGTATCTTGAAACTAAATCTCAGTAATTGGTATATTTGTACAAGTAGACGTCACCGCGTAAATTCGATTGTTCAAGAGCTTTACGTCTTCACCAGCCGACACGGAAAGAAAATCAAGGACTTTTATCTTGGTACGTATATTAGAGAATAATGCTGCAATAAATAAAGAATAGACTTCTTAGTTCGCGGTCTTTCTATTCAAGAAACCAAGCCGTTACATTCTTGGGAAAAACAAAGGCGATACAATTCTTGTATAGAGGTGTCTGTAAATCCAGTCACGCCAATTATCTATGGTATTATTGTGTGAACCAATCAGCGCGCGCGATTAAGCTCATAACTTATGAATCCGCGTCACTGCGATTTCCGATTGCTCTTTTTGCATATGGAGGTCAAGATTACCCAAGATTTCATCTTCTTCTAGTTAGCGCTGCACATAAAACAACAATCAGGAAACATGTCTTCTTATTTAGAAACTTCGAGCGGTAAGCTATGATTTGGTACTTGTAGAGTTTTTGGATTTGACAGCTACTTGGAAAGATTAGTTGTCCTAAATGATAGATCGCGAGCGTATAAACGCTCGCTTGTTTGCATGCAAAGCAGCAGTGACCCCTAAGGCTTCTTGCTATCTTTCGTTGAAGACAGCCAGCTGATAATCGTTTATTGCTTTAAAGATCGTTTCCACCTGACCCGGCCGAGTGCTAAAATCGGCCCCCTGTATGAGAGCATGCATGATTTTAGTCGTTTCACCGCATTCCTCTAGGAATCTTTCACAATCATTGAATTCCTGATAAATGTCATTGATTGCTATTTAATACTGTACTTAAAAATCTTTAAATATCAAGAGAATTGCCGACCGAATACAGTATTGGCTTTGAATTGTTCTTGAATTTGGTGCATAGAAATTTAACCGCTTCAAATTCCTTGTTTCTAAACAGAGGAGAGGAGACGAAGACGACGAGAACGAGCTGAACAAGAGTCATCGGAGGAAATGGTGAACTAAATTATGCATACTAATCATAACTGTCACATTGTTCCCCCAACTTAACTCTTTCTTGAAAGTAACAGTCTCTCCCAGCCTTGATTTTGCCTTTTTAACCAAAGAACCGCGCTTGGAAATTGCGTTTTCAGCCATCTTAGGTATTGGCTGTTTGGTATCGAACCATCATTAAAATTGTAGGTACATTCCTGAGGCGTGTCAATACCTCCAGTCGATCGACACGAAAATGTTCGTATTCACAGTTGGGAATGCTCGATTTTAAACCTCGCGGACTTTCCGCTTATGGTTGCTGCTGTTGTTTGCACTCCCTCGCAAGACAAGATTTACTCGTCGACAAAAAACACTACGCATCGTATCGTTGTATACACACGTTGTTTTTATCAATTATCTCGCTTTAATATGATTCTTATCTCCGTAATTGGATACATTGTGTTCCTCAAACTTGTCCAGTGCTGTGTCTATTCTGTGAATAGAAAATTTTTGTTGATAGATTTATTGTAGATGTTAGGCGGACTCGCCTTCGTCTCCCACAGATCGAATCCAGGGTAATTTTTGATTGCTTCATCATATCATCATGATCATCACACTGTGAAACAATTTTGATCTGGTTTCGGCCCTATTATATATTCACTAACATGAATAGAAAGCTAGCATTTTTACACGAGTGTATCCAACATTTTCCTTTTTTATGAGGGGGGGGACCAACATTTTTGCCTTTTTTTGAGGGGGGAGATCTGTGGAAAGAATATAAATTACATGTAACACTTGTGTAAAACTGTACTGAAAATCACTCTAGCGCATAGCTTTTAAAGCTTTAATTCAATAAGGCCCCTAATTCAATGCTTGACAAAATAATGCTTATTGGTAGGGACAAAGTTTATATGTTTTTCCTGATTGTACTTATGAAGTACGTGTAAAGTCCATGTACAAAGTAGTCATGTAAATAACAGGCCGTGTTACAGTTGTGTGCTTAGTTACCTGGCCATGAATGCAAGCGAGGCTGGAGGTGACCTTGCTTTGATACAGACCTCGCTGCTTTCCTCATGTAAATTAAATGCAAACTAGTTAGCATAAGAACAACTTGATTTGCATAATAAAAGCAGTGAGGTCTATCAAAACAACATCAACTCCAGCCTCGCTGCCGGTCAGAGGCCAAGTCACTAAGCCGACAACTGTAAAATTGTTTATTCTCTCATTTATCTACATTGAGTTTAGTATACTGTGGTAAACTTGGTTACAACAGACCAAATAGTATTTCTTACTTGTCTACATGTACGTGTACACAGACAAATGATTACTTTTGCGAACATTTATGGTTTTCATCAACCCTATCATCAAAAATCAAGGGGAAAAAAATGTTTAACTGTGAATTTTACAAAGCTATGCTTTTCGCACATGTTTTCGAGAAATATAAAACAAATCCCTTTGCAAAGTCAACAACAACAACAATTTATTGGTATTCCCATATATAGATGGTATTACCTAAAATAATAAAAAATCACTGTGTTATTTTAGAAATGAAGCGTTTGGAAATTTCTGATGTCCTAGATTAAGGTGTTTATATGAACTGACTCTTAAAAAAATTAAATTTTCACAACTGGAAACAATTTAAATTAGAACATGTGTATTTACTTGTTCATAACAGACCAAATAAAATGTTTTGTTTGTGTACATAAAATTTAATACATGCACACCAGCATTATACGACCATCCAGTTTCATTTGACAATCAAAATTCAGAGACAACATACATATTCAACATGTAACAATCAATTTTTTTAAATGCACAATCAGATCTCTACATAACTTAATATCAACTCAGTGTGTAATTTCAGAAGTGAAGCATTTGAAATTTATGATGTTCCAGACAAATTTTTTTTTTTTTTTAACTGCCACGAAAAAAAATGCAGATTCCTAACGTGACAATGATTAATAATCATTTTAAAGTGACTTTATAAGACGTTTGCAATGAAGCAAAATTAGGACCCCAACATGCATAGCAGTTTACAGAAAAGATTATTTTTGTAATACATTGTACAATGTAACAGGTAAAACATCTCAAAGCTATAATTTGGGAAGATTGTTCCATTCTGCCGGAGTCTATTGTACTCCAAACCTGTTGGGTTTATAATGTTGCTCATGCAAGAAAAACATCTGCTACATGTAGATTAATGAACATGCAAGTTGTAGCTTAGGAGTCTGGGAATAGTATCTCCAGTTCTCTCTGCACTCATTCCCAGACTCCCCCAAAAACCACTCACAATCATAAAGTTGTAATTTATTTTAAATTAGAAAACAGGTTATTTTATTGTCATACAGCCTTCTAATTTAAGTTCTGAGAATCTTTTGCTTTAAAAGACACAGCATTTACAATTCAAACCTACAGGCACGTGTACAGGAGGTCTGTTGTTTTCAAAATTAATATTTTGAAATTCTTGTGACTCTGATACTGCCACATATGATTTTGTTGTAACTGTACATGTACATCAAGAGAATACCCAGATTTCTGTAAATATGCTTTAAATTCTTATTTCATATCATGGATTGCCACTATTTTTCTTTTTTATATTTACCACATTTGTCTTAACAATTATAACAGTAGCTGTATTGTTACACTGTTGTTAGGAAAGATGAATATTCAAAAGCTCATGGTCATGCTTCATGTCCTTTTAGTGTTTTCTGTCTCAATTTTTTGATGAATTGAAAGTTTATTTTTACTGTTTCTGCAGCTTAAAACAGTCCTCTGAGTTTTAAAGAAACTGAAATGGTATAAAAAGCCACTTGTCTGAGAATAAAAACACAGTGTGCGCCACAGCTGTGCACTTCCATAAAGGGGAGCTGGCCATCAAAATGTAGTTTGCAAAAGCTTCTAGATCTTTCTTCAACGCTACTCTTTTTGCACGATAGTGTATTAACAAAATTAATTACAAACACAAACCTGTTCTTCATTCTGTCATGTTTAGCCTTGATGTGAATTTCTCTCCTTTTGCCATTGAGTTTAAAAACGTTTCTAGTCAGCCCATCTTTAGAGAACAGCCTTGAATATCTTTATTTGACTTTTGCCACAGTTTAAGTTATTCCAGATTCCTTCCATTCTTAGCCACAAAGGCTGGCTTCCTCTATCTTGAACACATGTCAAGTTTCCATTACCCTTGTCATTTCATTGTGACATTCACTTCCCTTGAATAACCTGACAAAAAAAAATAGAGATTAAATTGTACTGTTGAATCTACCATCTTTTTGAGATAATGGAGTAATAATTATAAACAGTTCTACATTTTTTGATAGCCATTTTAATTTGTAATCCCCTTGGTTATCAAAGTCATCAACTTGTAGTTATCATTTGCAATCCAGCGATTTACAATGAAGCACTAGCCAGACTGTAAACTTGTGATGAACATGTAAATATCTTGGGTAGGCTGACTAGCAGCTGCTAATGTAGTTTCAGTACATGTACTGTATTACCATGCTGTGACGGTCTTATCTGGCAGAACATAAAATGTAAAATTATACCTGAAGAAAATCATCGTATTCTATCTAGCGTGTTGTGTTTCTCAGCCTTTTTAATATGTACAATGTACTTTTAAGAAGTCTGAATCAAACAGAAAAATTGACTACACCGACAATACTTGCAGCTGGTTGTCAGCAACAGACATACAGTACATCCCACCCTGCATGAACTTTAAACTAAGATTTGTAGCTAAGGTTGTACAATGTTTAAATATCAGATGAACATCTCTATGCTTGAACACTTACATGCATGTGCTTTTAACACTTCTTTGCTTTAAGTTTGACGGGTTGAAAACCTCCCATCCTCCACCTTGTTCTGTATGTGATGGAATGTGAGCTATCTTCATTTTCCACTCCAGAGTTGCGTGATGCTTGTGAATGAAAACAACAACCTGAAACCTAGATCTCATCAGTGTTGCAATTTGATCCTTCATCATTCTGTTCCAAATTTTGTGAGTTGGCACTGCATGAAAACATTTCTAACTGCACTCTGTTGCTATTTTACAAATTTTCTTTTCACATGAAATGTTTTTAAGACTCGTTCTCAGGCACAGAGAGTGTAAAAGTTAGGAAAACCATGTTGGGATGTAACATGTCAATTAGAAGCCTTGATGTGTTTTGTGTTGCCCCATGCATGACACCTTGAACAAAGGGCATTGATTGAAGCTTGACTCAACAATAACCTTTGCTTGTTTTGTTGTGGGGGACCTGGGTCTGATGGAACAAGAGATAGCCAAAGAAAACTAATGAATGTGTGGCAAAGATTGTCGACATTCCACAGGCCACCAAATCAATACATTAGCAGACGCCTTGGCTGCTGTCCTGTACTGCTCTCTTGAAGCTCTCTGTCCTCTGCTCTTCAATTTGCTGTGATCTTCACAGAGCTCATTCACCAAGTCAAGGCTTCAGCTTGAGTTTTGTTAGGTCTGTGATCTTTAGTCTTCAAAAACTGAAATGGAGGTATGATAAGTTCTTTTGCCTTTGTGAACTGTGAAATTGTCACATTATGCCAAGCAGAGTGAGACCTCAATGGAGGCTGGGTCACTCCCTTTAAAATGATCTGTTTCCCAACTCTTTTCCAAAAATCCTCATGTGCACAATTGTGTGAGATAAAAGTAAGCTCTTATTTCTAAACATAAAGCTATTTCATTCAGAGCGCATGAAATTGTACTAAAAACTGTAAAGCTGTCAGATTTCTGTTAGTCTAGTCAGCTCACTGTGCTTTCATTTATGAAAATTGTTTTGTTTACTCTAGGATAATCTGTAGTTCAGTATTTGATCGTTTTTAACTGCCAAGTTTAATTTCCCCTGGAGAATAATTCCTCATGTTGTTTTGGCTGTGTTTATAACACATGTGTGTAACAGATTCCATGTGCAAATTTCCATTTCTTGTTGTAGAGAATGGAACACTGTCTTTTATTTGTCTTGCAGTAGGGATCTACTTGAGCAAATAGGTATAAATCTGCTTAGCTGAGGCAATCTGCACTAGAGGTGAATCTCTGGGATTTCATTCCTCTTGAGCCATGTTCTTAATATTTATTTCATTTGCTCTGTTTGTGTCTAGCCACTTTTGGCATGTGGATGCTACAACATAAAGGCTCCAAGCCAAAAGATAAAAGCTTAAGATAACTGCTGGGTGCTAATCCTGCAGTAAATTTGCATTTTCCTCACAGCAGCATCCCTTTTATGACTTAAATTCAACCCTGTGTAATCCTTGAAGGCTTTAAAGGTTTTAGTCTGTTTCTTTTGTTAAAGAACCTTGCATGTATCTCGGCTCTTGCTGTTTACATGTATTCTGTCAAAACTACAGGAAGCAGGCATTCTAAGCTTCGCAAATGTTTTTCTTGGATCTGTATTTAACATTCTTCAAGAGGAGGGTATCTGTTACCTTAATGAGTAAGAAATTACAGTCAATTTTTTTGTTTTGTGAAACCTTCAAAATGTTTTAAGTTGAACTCAAGCAAAGGCTTGCAATACGAACATTTCTGGACAAGACAATAATTACAGGCTTTAAAACTTTTCTCTATATTTGGTCATAGTATTTGATTCACTGGCTTTTTAGCATATTCATCCATGCAAGGAATCAGCCCAGAGGTCAGGTCATCCAATGACCCCACCCAAATTCTACAACAAATTCCTGAAGTGTTTTCTCTGAATTCTGTGGCTTTTCTGCTAAATTGTAGGTGTAAATTTGAATAGACTGATGTATGTACCAACAGTTTTTTTCCAGTAACAAAATCTAGTGAAAATTTGCTCTGAAAAATCAAAATATCAGTGTGCAAAAACATAAAAAGGTTGAAAGAAACGTTTAAGCACTTTAATAATTGTAGTGTGACACTGTTTCACTGCTTTGCATGTTTAACAGAGAAGTGCTGTTGTTAAGCTGTTGACAAGAAACCCATGAACTCTTCATTATTTCGATCTATTCCAGCACTGTTCAGATTAAGTGTTAAGTTTACATTAAATGAAATATTTTCTTTGGTTGATTTTGCTCTTATTTTTTGGAAAACACAAGACAGATATTCCAATTGAGATCACTGGCTCATTTGCATGTTTATCCTGTTATAGTAACTTTAATTTACTGAGCCAATGTTCAGCTGTGGAACTATTTTCAATTAAATGATTTAAATTGCCTTGATTTTATACTTTTCATCTAGTTGCTGTTACATGAAGATACACCATTCAGGAAAGGGAATCCAGTGAATTTATTTTTCCCTGTCCCATTTTGGATGTCAAAATTTAACAGTACTCAAAAAAAAAAATTGTAACAAATTGCATTGATTGTACTAATGCCCGGAAATTCTGTTGCATGTTATAATTTGAATTTAGATTTGTTTGCTTTTTTTAAATCAATGATGATCAAAGATCTCAATTGTGCATATGCAGGATTTAATTTTAAATAACAACATATTGAATTGCCAGTATTATTGGCATGGAGAACATTGAACAGGATTTAAAATATTTTGAAGTCACATTCCACATAGATGTGACATACACATGTATGTACATGTAACATCAGTTGAACAGACTTCAGTGCTATGTGTAATATTCATAATATTTTGAAAAAGGTCAAGACAACTTTTAACAGTCGGAACATGCAAAGTGGAAAGTACAATGTACATCAGGGTTTTCAGGCTGGGTGCCAAACTATTAAATCGACTGGCTGTGAGGATAATTCAGCCTGGTTTTACCATCACAAGAAAATTTTTCTCATTAAAAAAACTTCAAAAAAATTTTTCCTGCCCATGTAAATCGGTTGCTGTCCTGTTTAAAATGTAAAAGAAACCTCAATGTTCATGAAAGTAATTGGGCTAAGACATTAACAACTGTACATGCTTGTCCCCACTTCAGCGGTGAGAAGCACTGAGAATACTGGGAAATGTAATGCGAGAGGGTATCCCTGCAAAGACTAGCATCCCATCCAGGGGCTAGTAGAAACATTCCTGCTTCACGCTACTGAAACCAGGATAAGGTCACTGGCTTGATGCAGACTTTACATATTGTGAATGAAGCATGCCTGTTGTACACACCATGATTCAGATTGCTATAATTATATCATCTCACACTCACTCAATTTGCCAATTTATGGGGACATACATGTAGTGTGTGGAGTTTTGTAACATAATTTTCCCGGGGCATGTGCCCACTGTCTATCCCAATTCATCCTCACACCACCTTTCATTTTCTTGGAAGTGACATTAAAAAATAATTCATGTTCAAAACTTTCTTGTAGGACGAAGCAGCTAAGAGAAGAGAGGCACGCAGGAAAGAACGCGAGGCACGACGTGCAGAAAGAGATGCAGAAGATGCTGCTGATGAGGAAAAGAGGAAGAAAGACAGGGAAGAGCGGCGAAAAAAGAGAGACACAGGAAAAGGTATGTTTAGCTGATCAGTAAATTTTGTGAAAAAACTTCAGATCATGCTGTTTTTATCACTGACTTTCCAGACACTAGTGCATACATGTATATAAGACAGTGGTTGATGAGCTTGTGTATGGCCTCTTTACTTGAAATTTGAATTGACCAATCAGGATCCAGAAAGCAAAAATTGTATTGTCCTGTTGTCAATGTATGTTATTACAGTAAAGGTGCATTCAGGGAATATTTCACACTGGAGATGGCACTGAATATTTCACCAAAAGGGATTATTTTATAATTCCAAAACTGATACCAGATTGTACATAGTGAAAATAGGAAACATATTGTGTCCAACAATTCACTTCTAGTTGAGTGTCACTGGGTTGGAAAATAGTTGTTATATGCTGTGCCTCATCAAATTAAACCCAGAAATCTCTACTTAAGTATAAGAAGAAGCCAAAGCAACTTTAGCATTGTCTTCAGTTTTGTTTGCTAGGAAGAAAGACTATCATCATGTTGTTTTTGTAAGACTCGTACTGCAGGTGCAGTTGCCATGTGCAAGGGGTGCATTATACATTCTAACTACATCTACACTTGTACCATAGAATGATGGAGACACATAGTCATGGTGTTTTTCTCCTTACAGATGATGCTGCTGAAGAGAGTGCATCAGCTCGCCGTCGCCGTGAAAGAGGTATTTTTAACAACTGTCTAAAAAGTTGCCATTTAAACTTGTACATGGAATGATGTTGAAGTTAATGTAAATAGTTTTAAAATACATGTTTTAGATGACCCACACACAATGTCAGTTATAATTACAGAAATGTACCCAATCTGTATATTCATTTCCCGAACTAACAGGCACAGATCTATGATAAATGGTGACCGATTTCTGAAACAATAAGCGCCTAATGGCACAGGCTCCTAGAGGAGTCTGCAGTTGTGGTCCCGCAGGAAATATTTTTAGATTTAAATACCCCATGGTTTTCCAAGCAAACGATTTTTAACCCTTTGAACAGGTACTGTACTTGTTGTGTGAGTACACGATAAAAAAAGAGATTAACTAGGCTATCTAAAAGATAGTAATGCTGCAGAACATTCTGCTGATAGTGACATATTTTATATGCGTTGACTCATCTATAGCAGCTCATTGCAAGACTACTGCATTACAGTGTAACGTTTACTCTCAACTTCATGTATTATGACACATCGATGGCCAGCGAGGTGTAAACAGTTAATTAGGGATCGTGACAAAAAAAAACATGATAGTGATTTACATACAGTGTATATGTATGGACCTAAAAACGGTACACTTCACTGAACCTCCCTTTTACCAGCTCATGAAAATTGAAGGATGTGGAAATTGTTGGAGCAGAAATCTAACTAATAAATTCTGTACTGGTAGGCATTAAATGTCTCTACAATGTTGACAGACCATGCTGAGGACACATCCATAACGACAACTTCTCTTCATTTAAGAATTTACATCAAGGACTGGCAAGACTGCGGCTAAGAAATGCACGCATGACATACTAAGTTCAAAACTAAGATGCCACAATTAATTGTCCGAATTTACAAACTTTCACATACTGCATTAAGAACAAATGCAAGAGTTACGAAAGTCAAGCACGATCTCCTTCACATCTTTTTACAGGCAAATCAGAACAAAACATAACCACCATTAAACCTTTCTCACTGGAATCCACACAAGAAGATGGCGTTACATCTTCGTGTAGTCCGTGACGCCACAGTGCACTCTGGTAAAAAGTGGTGCAGTGCACTCTGGTTAAATGCAATGCATTATGGTAAAAAGTGATGAATTTGAGAATTCATACTCTCTTTCATATATACTTCTTACAGAGGGTTTCACATAACTTTTGACGAACGGGTTCCGAATTTGTTCGGAATTTCGAAGTTCGCTACGAACTTGGCAATTTCATTACGTAGTTGTCAATCAACTCATGAACTTCGAAACGAAGTTTTGAATTTCGTTGGGAAGTTGCGAAGTTCCTCGCTAGCGAAGTTCGCGACATTCGATGTAGTTGGTTTGGTAATATAACTACACATGAATTTAACAAAGTGAAACATTTCTCAACCAAGCAAGGCTTATTTTATGATGTTTACTCTGAAATGTAAATTATTTGAGGTACAGAGGGACTCCACATCACAGACGATGGGCGTGACTTGTATCTGGTTTACAGTGGTAATGCAAATACGAAAGTTCAACAACACGACAGTGAAACATTTTGTTTTTTTCGCGCAATTTCTAGAATGACGTATGTCCTGTAAAAGGTTTTTTATCTCTGATATATTTGAAAAGTAAAGTACTTTTAAACCACTATGTGTGGAAGTTCTATCTGAAGCTACCCGAGAAAAAACCAACACGACGAGAAATTGTAATCTATTTTTAGGCAGGTATCGGATAACATCTGGGAAAATTCAGTTGCAACATATTATAGCGCATTTTAAAACTAGTAATTCCTAATTGACGTGACCACAACGTCTAAGAATTCCGAGACACTTTCACCGAATGGCGCGAACTTCTCTGGCAATGAACTTGTTAACTTCCCAACGAAGTTCGGCGTGAAATTCACAACTTCATTTCCAAGTTCACAATTTGATTGACAAGTACATATGAAATTGCAAGTTCGTAGCGAACTTTGGAAATTCCGAACAAACTTCGGACGTTCGTCAAAAGTTATGTGAAACCTCTGTAAATCCTGATTACACATGTATGTTGCTGCTCCCTCGCTACGCCCGCTCCACAGCTAACATCTAAGATTTACAGTAAAAGATTTGATTGTCTATTAAGAATGAACAATGTGACCATCTCAACATGACTGACGAGTGAAGATTTTGGCCAGTAAAGTCACCGTTTTTGTCGGGACATTGTTGACAAGCCATTACTTTAAGTTTGCCAGTATGGATCTACCCCTAGAACACTAAGGGCTGAATTACAACATAAGAATGACAGAATACTGAATACAATAGTGATTAAAATAAAATGGGAAACTTGAGAATGAAAAAGTTGCTTACTTTAAAAGAGGGATAACAGACCTTGATTTTAAGTTGAAAAGGTCTGCAGCAGTACAAGCAGCCGTTGAAATCAAGCAATCAGATTACATTGTGAGTTTTCTAGGAAGATCAAGTTACTTGTGGTTTTCTTTCATATACATGTACAGTGTAGATGCACAATGTAATAGTGGCACTCTCGCCAATGCTAGAAGGTTGTTATTTTTGGGAGCTCAACAAATGCATGTGCAGACTGTACATGTATTTTCAAACTTCACCCAAGACTTAAAAAGTTTAATTTTACTTTTGACAATGGGAAGGGGGACGGGGGGGGGGGGGGGGGGTGGGGGGGGAGGGGGGGGGGGGGGGGAGGGGGTGTACAAACATGGTTTACTTGATTTTGTGTTTTGGTTGAGAGATAAATTGTAACTGTGGCTATTCTTGGTTTTCATGTGACGTCATCATATTCCAAAATTAAATATCACCCTTCCTTCTGAGGTTTTAGTTTCATCAGATAAAAGACCCAATAGGAACTTGACATTTCACAATGCTTTAGCTCGACAGGGTTCTTCTAATTGTAATGGAGCACATTTGAATTTCCAAGCTTTTGTGCTGCATGACATGACAATGGTGGCCTGAGAAGGCTGTCCTGGAGGTCAAAAGAAGAGCTATTGCTTTAGTTTATGCCAAGTGCTAAACAGTGCTTGCACTATCTAGAAGAAGCATTTATTTCAACGTGTCAGATCTCTATTAAGAGCAATAATTTTTCGTTTCAAGAGCAAAACTCAGTGACAGATGTTTTTGTTACCTTACGGCCGCCATGTTTGTGTCCCTCCGAAGGGCACAAACATGGCGTCTCCATACAAAGCTCTATAAATTTGGACGACACACTTC
>JAHPZR010040726.1:52500-65000 GCA_019787425.1 Platygyra sinensis | reverse complement strand
GTTATAATTTTTCTGAAATTGTGCTTTTTTTTCCAGGAAAGTGGCTCCTCAAAGAGCAGTGGTAAGTCACCGTATTCAGTCGGGACTGGTTCAATGCATGTACATGTTTTGGTTCCTAGATCATACAAATGTTTATACAGCCAAAGCTAACTGTTTTTTTTATACATTTTATTTTCTCTTTGCATTACACACAAACAGAAGAAGTCCCTTCCACCAAAGGTAAGTTACGTGATAGGGCCACTATCTGCATGAAAATTTGACAAAAACGAGAAGAGCCCTTGTACACTGTAAAAATGTGAAAATGACTGGGAGTAACCATAGCAACTGTGGAAGCCATGAAGTATTCTGAAAAAAGGAAAGGGCCAAAAATTATTTTAAAAAATCTTTGTTGGAGATTATTTCTTGCTTTAACTTTCGCATAGCTGGTAAAATTGCTTTGAATAAAAATTTGGGGTTTAGATTTAGTACCTTTCGGTGTTGTTGCTAAGAAACTTTTTTTTAACGGCCTTCCTTTCTCCTGTTTCGTTTCACAGAAAGGAAACTTTGTAAATGTGGTGCGTAAAGCTCAGGCGGCCGCGTGGGAGGAGAAATTTATGGCAATGAAGGCCAAGCAGAAGGAATCTAACAAGGTCAGTGTCGTTACAAGCTGTTTCTACACTCCAACCGAGGCAATAAGTGTCATTTTCTGTGGTCTTCCGAACCTGGATTTTTTAGGCTAAGCAATGAACACATGCTGTTCACTAATATTGGTCAGTTTGTCTTCTGGTACTTTCGCGACGATTGCCAGAAACGGTTCTTGTTCCCACCTGTCGTTCAAATCGCGAGATTTCTTCTAGTTCTCGGGTAAAACTATCTTCGATTATTTCGACCAGTGCCGATGTTTTGCGAAGTTTTTCGAGACTTCATTCGCTCGAATCGTCGAAAAAATGCGACGTTAAAACTGTCCGATAACAGCCTTGACGAGCAGGAAGTTCCTAACGAAGCCGTTGCGATGGAATGTGGATCAGAAGAAAATAAAGTGATCAGATCAGAAAAGGTTCGTTGAACGGGCAGAAAAGATTCAGTTTTGTACCAAATATTTCGAGTTTGTAACTTTAAACTGAATTCGTATCGTATCGAGGCAAAGGTTTAGCTCTTCATTACAGCAAGAGTCACGCGTAATTTTTGACTCTGCAAAATTGTTCTTGACAGATGAGCGAGGAGCTTATGAGCAAAATGAACCGAGTCAAGCGCACAGACAGTCCCCTGCTGACCGGCCTCAAGAAGGACAAGAAAGACAAGAAGAAGGAAGAGAAGGAAGCCGCGCCGGCCTGGGCCAAGAGCCAGCTGAAGAAGGGAGGCAGCAAACCCTGGGGCGACGACAAGAAGAAGGAAGGCGAGAAGAAGCCCGACTGGTCAGGACGAGTGGCTCTTAAGAAGACCGAGAAAAAGGAAGGTGTAGAACTGGGCGAGAGCAAGCGCCAGGATTGGCGGGAAGGTCTGAAGAAAGCTCCGAAAAGCCCTGGCGTCGAGGGTTCTGGTGACCCCGAGTGGAAAGGCGTGAGCTTGCGCACAACTGGCCGACATGACGAAGATGATTGAACCTGAAAAACTTGTTTAGGATTAGGTAGTCTTGCTACGAAAACAATTTCTCTTAAATCATTTTAAAAGCCGATTTTTTAGGCTCTTTTTGTCTGAATTTTTTTCTAAGCTCGTTAAGCCTTGCCCACGTAGAAAATGTAGTTTAGTTGAACCTGTAGAAGGTGGTTTAATGATCGCTATAGGAAGTAAAAAGATTTTTTTTTCCCGATGGTTGGTTCCCACCCTCTTACCTCCATAATTTTTTTCTGAACTCGGAAATTCTGCTTGATATAGCAACTTTGGTTTTAAAGCGGGTTTAATCTCTTTCAAGTGAAATTAGTTTAGGTTAATGAAAAAGGTTAGACAAATTGCATTGTTGTAATGCTGAACGTGTGCGCGATTCTCATAACCTCTTTCACTAATATAACGTTGATGTCTTGAGGAGAAATAATGTGCTGATCACTACTGTGGCTTGAGCATTGAGCGCGAATTTTGTCATTTATGGAGATGAAAGGGCCTTGTATTACTCCTTCAAAAGTTCGCAATAGAGTCATTTCGCCGATCTACGGCTGCAGTCATAAGAGGCCTGAAGGAAACTGGGAACTAGGTTCAGATAAAAACACTGTTTGGAATGTTACGCTCAAATCACAAAGTTGTTGTTAGGTTGTGTAAGTCATGTTTAATTGTCTTAGTTTTGTATTTTTATATTGTCTCGTGCGCCATGGGATTTTTTTAAAGTGAAATATATTCTGAGATCGGGCTGCAGTAAATGCCAGAATCATATCTTTTGTATGTTTGTTTATTTTTCTATAATTCAATAAAGCTCGTTTTCTAGCAAGTGACTGTGGACTGATTTTGTTGCGTGGTAATTTTAGGTTTAACTCCAGCGGGGACTCCCATTACAGGACGGGGTGCCCTTAAGGCGGCATGCTTGTCGTACTTTTAAGTGCCTATACCTTTTAGGATATTGAGCCAAACCAAATATGACCCGAGATGATGTGTTGTTTTTGAACTGGTACCTCTGGCCAAAAAAAAAAAATATTCAAGCCATGCCCACAAACGTTAATTGGTTACTCTTAGGTGATCATTTCAAAATTTCTCACGAGTATCCCCGTCTTTGTTTTGTGGTGGTCCCCCCTGAGGGGCTAACAGAAAAATGCAGTCTTGTCTGGCGTTGCGTGACTGTTGCTGTTGGATTATCACACAATGCCTCGATTAGGAATATGTGACTATTTCAAATACACTGAACAAGAAAGCATGGAGCTTGTGAGGCAACATATTGAAGGATTATTTGAACTGAAAAAGCCTTGAATCGTTTAGTGATATAGTCTCGCCAGTGGTTCAACACTGCTCAGCGTCAAACTGCAAGAGGAAACCAAGAAAGCAGACCTCAACATTCTTTTCCTCTTTCCGCCGTGCGTAAAGTGCACATGAGGGCCTGGAAACGAGCTATCAATAACCTTTATTTATGCTCGAATTTAAGATAGCAAATAATTATGCTAATACCAAAACTAAACTACTATTTATTCCTCTGTTGTACAAAGTGGGGTGACCGCAAAAAGGTACCTTTTACCCCCAAGAATCATTGTATGACAAGGAGTGTTGCCTCGCGAAATCCCCGAGGCTAGATTTCCAGTTGTAAGCAAGGGAGGACCCCCCCCCCCCCCCAATACAGATACGGGGGCTATGCCGTAGGAATCGGGGTGACGGCATACAATCACTGGTATACCCAGCTCCCCTTTGCAAAATGTAAACATCGCGTAAATAATTTCCTTCTTCAAGGGTATTTTCTGCGCGCTGGAAGCATTCGTGATTTTTTCGAGGAAAGGGGAAACGCACCTTGGTTTTGTAAGTCCGCCCTTTCGACACGGCCGTTAATAATAATCAATAGAATAGCAAAGGAGCTTTCATCATAATCTCGGTTAGAGGGAGCGAGACTACTTACGCCCCCATCCATTCCCTGACGCTACAATACGGACAGTTTTACCGTCAATCAGGCTAAAAATGGAAGTTCTCCGACCTCGGTATGCTCGTGTGTGTTTTTTTTTTCGCGCCTTTTCATTTTCCCCTTACTTTGCTTTTGCGCATTCGCGCGTTTAGTTTTGCGTAATTTGCCTTTTTATCCTAAATTATTATCATTTTGTGTGTAGATGATTGATGACAGCATTTTTATTCTCTTGTTAAATAAGTATTTAAGGTAGTCCTTTACTTGGCTTCTCTACTAGGCTTCCTTGCCTGTAATCTACATTGATGCCAGATAAGACCAGGGCGCTTTAAAATGGCCTTTTCTGCTCTGGTTTAGACTAAAATAGCGCGGGCGAGACAACGATGATGAAATGTTAAAAAATAAGTCAATACAAGAAGCAGCTTGCGCAAGGAAGTATGTCCCTTTGACCGCGTATGGCCCTAGGCCTTTGACCACGCTCGTTCCAAACTCTTGTCTGTGTTTGCGCGCTCGTTTGGATCTTTCTCTTACGCTATATCCCTCGTTTCTTATGTAGTCTTGCGCCGAGACAGGTGCAGACCGAAGCAATAAGGATAATTAAGTAAATACAAATACCTTCATTCGATATCTTAGAAATAAACTAGGGCTACCATGCAATAACAACATATAGGTTGGAAAAGATTCCTACAATAAGCAGTGGTTTTGTAATAGGTCATTTTCCAGTTCCCTTGTGCCTCTGTTTCAAAACGAGTCGTTGTGCAAAACCATTCACATGAAAATGAATTTTGTTTGCATGCAAATGAATCTGTAGGCGGAAATGGGTTATTGCTAGAATGGATACTTCAAAATCTGGTGAGACACTTCGAGACCCATAAACAGGTACAAGCAGATAAACGACACCCTATTTAGGCAGGGTCAGGGTCAGGGTCTGCTGGGTCAGGGCTCGAAATGGTTAGCTTTCATAAATTGTTCTGGTTACACCATAATTAAACTTGGTAAACCTTTGTTAAGACTTTATTAAGATCGTTTGGTACTTTATATAAACAAATTTAAGTGTCTCACCATATTTTGGAGTATCCATTCTAGTCACAACCGGCGGAAATGGGCCCTTTGCACGATCTGGTCACATGGTAAGGAATGAATTATACTGGGACGCAAATAACGCAGTAGGACTTCCAAAACATGTTTTGAAAGTCCTACTGCGTTATTTGCCTCCCAGCATGATATATTCCGTACAATGTGACCGGATTGTGCAAAGGGCCTATTGTTATCATATGAAAGGTTTCAAACGAATACTCGTTTTGAAACAGAGGCAAAGGGCATTTCGGAAATGGCTTATCGATTCGGGGTCGGCAAAAATTGTTTCTAGCGTAGTTCAGAACAGACAACGATCTTGTCTTCTTGCCCTCAACTGAAGCATCATTCGATATTTTGTCTCGATCTGTTGTAGGATCCTGAGTGGGCTCAAAAAGCCAGGAAGGATTCCAAATCGATAAGTGCGATAATCGGCCGACCGAAAGAACATTCTGAAACAAAACCGAAGCTGAAACCGAAGCCCGAATGGAAGACGACGTCCCTACGGAAGAAAGACGCGACCACATCCACAACGACACAGTCGGACTACTGGAAAGAGGCAAGGCCAGATTGGGCCAAGGGAAAGAGCCCAGTCGGCGAGAAACCCAAAACACCAGACAAGCCAAAACCAAAGACAAAAGACTACTGGGAAGAAGCACGGCCAGACTGGACCAAAGGAAAGAGCCCAGTAGGCGAGAAACCTAAAATACCAGACAAGCCAAAACCAAAG
The DNA here is from genome assembly GCA_019787425.1 of Platygyra sinensis. Lineage (NCBI taxonomy): Eukaryota > Metazoa > Cnidaria > Anthozoa > Scleractinia > Merulinidae > Platygyra > Platygyra sinensis. The sequence continues at coordinate 59,691 of JAHPZR010040726.1, read as the reverse complement.
ACAAAAGATTACTGGGAAGAAGCACGGCCAGACTGGACCAAAGGAAAACGTTCTGTGAGGAAGCCAAGTGCTGAGGATTTCAAAAAAGTTGAAGAAAAAAAGAAGTATGGTTATCCAACACCAGAGTGGGCCACTCGTGTGCGAGGCAAAGACAAGGTGAGAGTGAAATAATTCTTGCAAACAACAAAAACAACAAAACGTTTTCCCAGTGTGATATCTCCTCAGACTAAAGGTAATCTACTCATATGCTCGTTGGCTTAAAAAAACGGCAAAAACAAAAACAAAACAAGCAGACAGTGACAATGAATGCATTGTTTCCCGGTTACCTTGTACAGCCCTACTTCTCCTTAAGTTTTTGAGTCATATGATTTCAATAATCCATAATCAAAAAGAAAAATCAACAATTAACTAGTTTCGTTTGAGAAATGGTAATTCATTACATCGCTATCTTGTCCTCAGACCTTCAATCCTTTAATAAAGGGAAATTAATTGTTCAGGAATGACAATAAAAGTGAACCAAAAGCACAATGTTATCTTCCATACATTGACGAAGGGAGCTGATAGTTCCCGTTGTAAGTTTTGAAGTTCTTTGATTTCTTCAATTAAGGCCTCAGACGAAAAAGACGGCGAGAAAGGTCTCTTGAAAGCTGAGTTGGAGGGCATTTTTGGGAAACCAAAGCCAAATGTGGTAAGTGTTACTTGAAGTTCTGCTCAATACAATGCTATGAAATAAACTAACAAATGAAAAATGTCAGAAATCGACGAAAGCCAATTGGAAGAAAGCATAGTTTTTACACCAGGTGCTAGGCTTTTCGCTCCCAGGCCCTTATTTTCCGCATTTGAAGACTCGAGGGACTGGATCGAGCACAAAGATGAGGTAGGTCAATAAATTGGTCAACAAAGAAAATAAAATCGTCAGCTCAAGACATGACGTCGACATCACGTGTCATCACGACATACAACTCACAGGGAGCTCTCACATCCGTTTAGAATATGAGTAAAAGATCAAATTACCTTTATCGCGCGTGTTACCCGCGCGTGGTAAATTGCGCGGTCTGCTAGTGCGAGGTCTGGAACCGAGATTACGGAAATCGCTCGTAGCCTGCTCGGAGCAACCTCGTTCCCAGGGTCTACTCCCCGTTCAAAGCGGAGTAGACCCTGGGAACGAGGTTGTGCTCGGAGATCAACCTCGTCCCCAGGGCCTTCTCCTCGACGATTTTCAAAATGGCGGATCCGCCATTTTGAAAATCGTCGAGGAGAAGGCCCTGGGGACGAGGTTGGCTCGGAGATCTAATAAAGTGACAAGGGATCAGGGGGGGTTGGAAGCCCCTCCCATAATGCATTGCGAATGAACTATATTATCAACTGTCGATTGTCACGTGACCTGTTAGTTGTCAGTGGCTTTCATGGCGTCAAGTCCACTGTCTCTTGAAAGTTTGTCGTTGAAATAATTCGCTTTAGGCCGTGTCTTGCGCTGTAAAGTACAGGGGATCTTTTTTCAAATCCGTAAGTTGATTACTAATACATAACCTGTCGAAGTGATAGAGTCTTCTTTACTGTTGTGAGACGGCAAGCTTTTCATTGACTCGCAGTGAATCGGACTTGTGTTGTTTCGCCTTCGTTCCCAATAGAACTGTTTTGTCGCGAAATTCCAGTTGCCAACTTTTGTCGGTTCACCAACGGATTGGTTTAGTTCGCCAATTAATTTCTCAGTTTGTTTACATCTCATAAAATAGAGTAGGATCTTCGAAATCGTCAAGTGATAAAAACAGGCTACAAACGAATTGGTGATCTTTAGTCCCGTCTAACTCGCGAGTGCAAGTTAGTTTATAATCTTGTGAGCCTTTCGTATTTGGTTACGTTTAAGCCTATGTTAAATCAAGCTTAGGTCTAAATGATCTCATTAAAATATTTTTAACGCAACAGATGTCAGAGATTGGTTTCTTGAAACATTTTTCGTGAGTATCGACCAGTTCGTGTGTGGGTTTTCTTTTTAGAGGCTGGTACTTTTCATGAAAATAACGATTTAGGCCCCGTTTACACGGGTCCGGACAAATCTTTGCACGGACAAAAACTTGCACGGTTCCAACTTGCGTTTACACGGGACCGGCGGAACTGGACGAATTTTTGCACGGATCCGTGTAAACACCACTGCAAAAGAATTTGCACGGATCCATGTAAACAGGCGGTCCAGGAACAAAATTCGTCCGTGCAAAAATTTGTCCGGATCCGTGTAAACGGGGCCTTAGTTGCCATTAAATATTTCTTGTTGGCTCTGTAGTACGATGATTTTTGCCGTTAATTTGTGCAAATGTAAGGCTATTTGTAACCATTTAATTTACACAAACACGCTATAAATTGTCAAACTGCACAGTATATTGTCTTTCACAATTATTTCACTGTGCATAAACAATATTTAGAGGAGCATTCTTCATCCAAATATATTAAAGATCGATAATTATATTATCAGGTACTATAGTACTGCATAATAACTGATCCTTTACTACAAATTGCACAGAATGCAGCGTAAATACTATTTAGCATCATATCAATGACAGGCTTAAAACATAAGTAATTTTTATTTGAAGGTTACAAAAATTATTTATTTCTCTGTCTTCTAATTGCATCTCTGCGATATTTTGCTAACCAAGGAGCTTCCGTCGCACTAGCCTGTCTGGCTGGTGGAAGTCGTGAGCAAGTGATTTTTTAATGACTGAGCATCTTCGGGAGATCAGAAAATGAGCTTTTATTTAGGCTTATAGCCTTGAAGTTAATTTCAGCTCATTAACATTTGGGGGATATCAAACATCGGAAAATTCGTTTTTAGTATTTGTTGGCCAACAGCTCCAACTTTATTTCGCCTGTAAGTCATTGTTTACAGGCGACTTTTCAGGATGACGGCCATCTTGCGGGAGCGTGTGAAATGTCATACCGCAGGGCAAAAATACGAAAAACCGCAATAATGTTTCACTTAATACCATCTAAAATTATATGTGCCATCTCTTTATGAAAACTGCAGTTGGTTCCAGCAATATTATGCCAAAGCCTAACTTAAAAACTCATGTACAAGCACCAAAGTAAATTTGCGCCCGCCTGATTTCTTCTTCATTTCCAAATTGACAAAAGGAACCCGGTGAAAAGACACTCAACTCGGTGCTTGTTTTTTACGTATCAAACAGTGAAGTTAATTCGAGATCAATCGACTTTAAGATCTTCTATATATTGAAGCAACAATTTATAGAATCTATCTACAAATCATGCAAGGTATAAGTTGGCAATCGGTCATAGTTTATATGGCATTTTGCGGGATGACAGCCATTTTGCCGAAGGGCAGAAAATGACAACTTTCACGATAAAGATAAAAGGTTGAAAAAAACATTTACAGACATCAAAATCTTACTTTACATTTTCCTTAAAGCATGAACAGAAGATATAACCAGCCTTGAGGTCACAACAATGAACCAAATCGAAGTAGCAACCAAGTGAAAACCTGCGAATGACCTTGAATTATGACAAGGTTCTGTTTACATCTGTGAAAACTCGTCCGAACTTTGACGCGCTGTATCATGGGAAGGGCTTCCAGCCCCCCCTGACAAGGGATGAAACTTAAATTACAGCGTTTCAAATTTCGCATTACTTCGAGGGGAACTTTACATCGTAATTTGCCGAAAATTGCTCTGTGAGAAGAAGAAGGGTTAGGCTATATATTTCTAATCTCATTTAGCCCAAACACCCAGAAAGTATGCGATATTTTGGCGTTGTTTTAAACTACCCGCTTTCGCGCTATGTCTCTGCCAGTTGGGGGCCACGGAAGTCAGAAATACTCCAAGTTGATTGACAGATTCGAAGCGGAAGTGATAGTGTCGCTTGTTGTGATTGGTCAGTTTTCATACCGGAAGCGTGGTGATTGTATTCCGGAAATAGAATGCTGCCACAAGGCCAGGGCCAAGGCCAAGGTCAAGGTCAAGGCCAAGGCCAGATCCGATCCATGACGCCACAGTGGCGGGAAGAGTTCAAGAACTTTTAATTTGGAAAAATTCAGGAATTTCATGACTGTTATGCTAAGAAATTTCTTCCTCCTGACAACATGAGGCAGGTATTTATTGTAGGAGAAGATTTTGCTAATGTCAATCAACTGTAAAGGTAATTTTGTGATTTGAGACGGCGAGGTTTTCGTAATTGACGACTTTTTCGGTCCTGCGATTCAGATCAGCTTAAAAATTATGTCGCCGTTCGTTTGCCTCTAGCGGTCTGACTCACTGTCAAAAAAGTGCTGGATGTCGTTTGGCTGGCCACAATACCTTTAGTTTCTGGGCCGCCGGTAGATGCATGGATAGTTAGGAGACTGGCTTCTACTGTCGATGGTAATGGAAGTCCTTTCTCAGAGCAAATTTCTGAGTGTACAGACCAAAACGGTTTATGTAACAAGCACGACTGTCGACTCAATGTTGATTCCTACATATTCCACAGCTGGATTATTTTTCAAAACATTTGCAACATCACTTTATGTATGTATATTTTCTTGATTCAAGATTATCCCAAGAAAGTTATATGATTTTATTTGATTTGTATACTTGTATTATTATTGTTCTTTATATCTATTTTAATTATAAATTTTGTTCTTGCACATTATGCATGTAATTCAGTCTTCGGACTGCGAGGTGTTCTTTCTTAGTAAACGATTTATAATCAAAAGAAAACCATTGGTCCACCTTGTTGCAACGCTGTGTATGCGCGTCAAGAAATCCGCATTTTGACTTCTGGTCTCTTCCTCGCATCTTACTTCCGTTCCCCCAAACTGGCAGAGACATGCAACGAAAAAAGTGAGAAGTTTCATCCCTTGTCACTTTATTATGTTCGGTGAGTGATCGGATCCTCCGAGAAATTTGCGAGTCCCAGACTTCCGTTATCTTGGTTCCAGACCTCGCACTAGCGGACCACGCGCATATTAAAAATTCAAAATGGCGGCCACAAAACACAAAATTTGATCTTTTATTCATATTCTAAACGGATGTGACGGCTCCCTGTGACAACTCAAAACTAACACTCGGAAAATGTGTGATAATCATTAAAAATGCACTCTGAAATTGATTTTTAGAGTATTTTCGTTTTCTTTTGCTTAACAAACAGAAGAGACGCCATTCCTCTGAAGACATAGCTGAAAGCTATCGCTTGAACATACGGTGAGTGAAATGCTCATCTTTGAAAGTGTCGTTATTAGTAACTAACTTAACGTTAAGGATCTGTAGCTCATCGCCTGGTGCATCTGATCCTCTGAGTATCTGTTAGGGCCTCTTGATATGAGCCCGAAAACCGGCCTGGCTCAGTAACTGGGACGAATTTTGCTGTCTGTTCATATGGGAAATTCAGCCTGGTCGACCGGGGTGGAATTCAATAATAAGACGGACAAAATCAAAATATGGTGTCACACATGCCCAAAGTTGCATCGTTCATAACTATCATAGCCTCGTTGAATCTTGTGACTTTACTAACAGAGTTAATTCGCATTCTTCTGGAGTGGAAATGCATATACCTGGTAAATGTTATGCCATTTTGGCCGCTATGTTGCGAAAGCGAAGTTATTGTGTCAAAAAACGTTCGTCCCGGTCACCTGGGCTTGAGTGTTCATATGCCGGGGAAAATTTGTCTCCCAGTTACCGAGACCGCCCCACACACTTTGACTCAGGATAGCGTGATTGTAAAGCAGCACAAGTCATTATGATAGCAAAACATCGATAAAAACTAGCGTGAAAGCTGCTCTAAAAAGATACAGGGAAAAGTTGACTCTAACGATCAGATATTAAGTACATCATTGGAGAAAGCAAGGCACTCTTCAGTTGAACCAACTCTGGCTGGGGACGTTGTGTTGTGTACTTGGGCAGCACACTTTTCTCTCACAGTTTCTCTCTGCACCCAGGTGTATAAACAGGTAGCGGAGAACTTAATGCTAGGGGTGACCCTGCGATCGACTAGCTAGTACTCCATTCAGGGTAGAGTAGCCAGCAGGCTCTTATGCAAAATTTTATCCTCTGGGAAAGTGTGTAAATAATAAAATTTAAAATAGCGTAAACTTGATTCTCCCCATTTGAAAAATCTTACGACAGAAAATTTGCCGACCACCGTATGAGCCTAAGAGTGAAAACGAAACATCGGCCTTCGTCCAATCCCGTCAGGCAGCTGTTATCACGTGACGATGTCAGGAGTGAGCTGTAAGAGAACGAAAAGAAATCTCATGGAGGGCAAAAAGTCTTCCTCGGTTACGAGAAACGATGACGAGATGGAGAAGAGAATTGCTTGGTTATCTTATCAAAGAATAAGGTCCCATTCACACGTACCTGGATATTTTTGAATCCCCAACTTTTTCTTCCCGGATTCAAAATTTTTCTCGTCCACACGTAGCGTATTCGCCCGTCCACACGCATGCGATGGTATCCAGATTCACTCAAGTACCCAGGGCTCCTCTGCAATAAAATGTGTTCAGACCATGCGCCATAAAGCGGGCGATAGTGGCGGCAAATATGCTCTATTAGTATATACACACTAAGTGATCTTGGTGTTTTAAGCAATCTGATTGGTTCGCTATCTCTGGCTAATGAGCATTATTCACCCCCTACCGAGTGAATAATGCGTAAGCCAAACAAAAACAAAATGGCGGGTGTAAACTCGCGTTTCGCCAGTGCTTGCACGTTTTCCACGCATGAATTGAGATGTCAATTAAATCGATTTTTGATGGTTTCCTTCTGAAAATGTTGTTAAGATCACTTCCTGTGTATATACTAAAACAATTATTCTTCTCAATCTCGGTGGAATAGCGTCATCGGATTCGAAATATGTATGTATGTATGTATGTATGTATGTATGTAAATCTTTATTTAAACACGGAAAATCATCAGTTAAGCTTAAGTTAAAAACTAAAACTAATTACAACTGCTTTACATGATTGCCGTGTGGGAATCCGATATATCAGCTACCTTCTTGATATTTCGCTTAAAATGCTCAACGGATGCAGCATTTTTTAAGTTTTTGGGCAAGTTATTCCATAGCATGGCCCCGCTGTAAGAGAAGCTTCTGGATTCACCCGTCCACGCGTTATCTGATTCGTTGAGGATTTATTTTTTCCACCCTGGAGAGCGAATTTAAAAAAGTCCGGATTCGCTGTCGAATTCGCTGGATGCGTGTAGATGGAAGCCG
>JAHPZR010040726.1:0-47500 GCA_019787425.1 Platygyra sinensis | reverse complement strand
TGCATGCGACGCTCTGCGCCAGTTTGTTAATTTTAACTGTGAATTGGTCCACCCGCGCATTTTCCCGCGCTTTCCAAGACTCGCGTGTCGTTGCTTTCTTAGTGGAGCGGCGGATTGGTGGGTCGTGGTTACCCTACTAGCGGCTCCAGAAGCTGGCCTTTTTTTCTCTTTTTTGCTTCGTAAAAGAAATTGATAGCGTTTTTTCTTTCTAATCTACTCATTCATCACTCATTTTCTCGTGTCATTTTCTTTCAGCGTAGCCAGAGTCACCGGGATTCACTTTTCAAAGAGACACATGAACAGAATGCATTCCACTCGTACGCGTCACACAGGTATTACCGACATCACCCTCACGACATGCTGGTGGGCATCAAAAGGAACGGACAGATAAAACGAGCCACGAAAACCTTACACGGACAAACTGCGACGCAATTTGTTGTCATCAAATTTTGATAGCTCGAGAGCCAACGAAATTGCTGCAAGTCTTAATGAGAACTTCTAGAAACCGGCAACGAAATGAACTCATCAGAAGTTTATTCTGATGAATTCAGGATAAAACAGACATTTGATATGTTCAACAACGATCCTTTTGCAGATCGCAGAAAAATGGTAATGAAATCTGATAACCTTCTAGATTTAATTTATTTATTAATTCATAGATTGATTACACTTTTTTTTCGATTGCGTGTAAATTAGCTTAAATCTGCTTAAATTATTGCATTGCAAAATGACAGCGCGATTATCTTCAAAGTCCAGTCCCTGAACCCTCCCCTCCCAACCTACACAGGGATTAGTGTCCCAGTAAGTAAACCACGACGGCAATAGCAACAAAAACGCCACTAAAAGCAAAAGGTTTAATGATTAGAACAATGGCGGTGCACGTGCAATATAAGTCTTTTTATTTTATATCTCAGTTATTTCGCGCGCTGTGATTGGTCAGTTTAGCGGGCTGTGTACATGTTCTTAAATTAAAAGCTGATTTTGTTGCCAAAACTGTTTTCATGATTTATCGTTAAGCGTTCTTAACCTTTATAGCAAGCCGGTAAAAGTTTAAAATTCTCTTTTACTTCTAAAATTGTTCGTTAAAACTTGCTAACGATTTAAGAGTCACTTAAAAACGATTTCAAATTGACTTGTTTTGATTGTGACTTGCGTCCTAAATTTAAAGCCGTTTCCCAGAAATCGTTCCCGAACCCTGCAGAAACACAGTAGAGACATACTAATTATCTTACTAAGCCAAGCCCCTTGTCTTCTCGTACTGTAAGTTACGGATCTTCATTTGCCCTGGGTGGAAAAACCACGGTCCGTAACTTACAGTACGGCCCTCGAACTAGGTTATAAGCAAGAGGTATGTACATTTCTTTGCCGCTTTCTTCAAAACAACAGCGTGAAATGATTGAGGTCTGCGTATTTTGAAGAATACGACGGACGGAGGCTATTTTCTTTTAGTAAATTCTCAGCTCCGACTATTGCATTTCTAGCTTTTTGATTGGCTGAAAAACTCCGACTATGAGCCAATAGTCGGAGTTTTACGTCAAATGGAAAATAGTGCGCCAAGTTTAAAATTTTTCGCTTTGTAAAACTGTGGAAATAAAAATCGGCGGCGAAACCAGATTTAAGAATTTACTAAAACAATTATTCCATTCGCCCTTGTTGGATATGAAGTGATTATAACCAACTCGCGCTACGCGCTCGTTGGTTATTTCATCACTCCATATCCAACGCGGACTCGTGGAATAATTGTTATGTATTTTCATTTTGAACTGAATGCCGGCATTACATATTTAGTTCGAGCAAGTTGTGAGACCAACAGGCGCACTGAACAGATCTAGATAATTGCGAAAATCAGCGTTGTCCTCGCGTCACCGTGTCACTGCTTAGTGAATCCAGGTACGCAAAGAGAATCCAGGAGAACTTGCATGCGCATGCTCAGAGCGAGCTAAGCAGAGTGTGGTGTTGGTTAAGAACACTAGAAGGGTCCAAAGCACTCTGGGAAGTTGAACCCTTACCCTGCACATGACTACTCGCATGACTGTCAGCTGCTTACTATCCGTTTATTCGGAACTCTAGCGATTTAGCAAAAACAAAGAACCCCATTGGATAGTGTTACGGTGTTCGGGAGGTCATGGGTTCGATTCCTGTCGGGGACTCAGATTTTTTCTTTGTTCCACCCTCTTGTCATATTAATCACTTCACTTTTCACATTTCATTACCGAGCTTAAAATTAAAATTGGCGCCATTGTCAAGGGAAACTGAATTAAGTGTGCGATTTCAAGAGTAACTTAGAGTACAGAGTCTTTAATTTGCATAAAATGGACAAACACCTTGGCGCGAATTGAGTCTGATTGTACATTTAAACACGGTCGTAATTGTTTGTTGTTCTGGCATTTTTTCAACACTTTCAAAACAATTGCGATGGTCATCCGGAATCATGCAAATAAGTAGTTTTTCATCATTTACTGACAATCCCCAGAAAACAGTTGACTGTTACCAATTAGCGGATAAAAGTTGCGTTAAGCCCTTGGCCGAGGTTTAAAGGGTGTCCCGGTGTTCTTGTTTGTAATTGATAGATGGCCAATAGGCGCGTGTGCTTCCAAAAGTTCTGCAATATATCTGCGGGAAAACAGATTTAAGAGACTGGACTTTCATCTTCATAGATCAGTTGCAGCCTACTTAACAATATAGACATGTGGTCATTTAAAATATCAATTTTTAACGTTGTTAATGTTAGCTTGGGTTGATTTATCAAAATTCCGCTCCGTATTCACCAAATCATAAATCAGTCTTCATGAACTAAAGTAACGACTAAAAATGAACGATAGTGCGAGACCCCAAACAGAACCCACAAACAGACCATAATTATTTTAGGGGTGGGGGGAGGGGAGAGGCAAGGGAGCGTTGGGCAAGTTTTAGAGGAATGAAGTTTTTCCTCACGTTTAGGTTGTGCATGCATTTTTTTGGTTGAGGTTAAACACAGGTGCTGGAGAGTATAAAGCACTTGCTCGATTTTTTCTTACGGTCTGCCTTGCACGATTGTTTTTCAGCAGTTTTTGCTGCGCGCAGGAATTTTTATTGGAAATTGTTCATTTTCATGCAGGTCCTCTATCCTGGTCGAATTGGAATTTGGAGCATCGGGGTTTTGTGGAGGGGGCAAAACTGGAGAACTCGGAGAATCCGGAGAACCCGGAGAAAAACTCTCGAAGCAGGGCGAGAACAACAAACTCAACCTACATATAGCACCCGGCCGGAATCGAACCCAGGCCACAGTGATGGGAGGCGGGCGCTCTCACCACTGTGCCATCTTTGTTCCTCGAGTAGCCTCTTCCATGCGTTCAGTTAGCCAGGGCGCAGCGCAGAAAACAGCGCGCGAAAAATAAAAAAAGGGCGCTGTTTTCTGCGCTGCGCCCTGACTAACTGAACGCCTGGAAGAGGTTACACCTCGAGTCACAATAGACATTCACTGGCGCGATATCGAAACCCCGAGGAAACCGCCGGCTAACACTGGCTGCGAGTGGGCTGTTGTTCATTATAGTGACCCAACCTTTCTTATGGGCTACAGATAATTCTGGGAATCATCCGGCTCGAGATCAGTGAATACCAGGAACACGATGTTTCTCGTAATAAAAGTTTACGATTGATGTCTGCGCAGTTTAGAAACTACAGTCGAATCTCCCGTAAACGATATCCCAAAATGTCAAGCTAAGGTGGTGACTCACAGGAGCTTAGACCATAGTGTATCGAAATTTGGCCTCATTACCATATTGCAACTGCATACAGAGACTTAACCATATTTGAAATGTTTTATTCATATAAGAAGTCGATTTAGAGAAAAAATACCGTACTTCCCATCGAAAAATTTCCATCTCTTGTGCTATCCGGGAATACGATTATGTTACAACACCTCGTTATCCATTTTCCTCCGTATTATCTGTCAAGTGGCTGAAGTGATCGCTCACGGGAGGTTAGAAACAAAAGAAAATTTCAAACTTTTTAGCTCTAAAAGTGGTCGTGGTCGCTTACTAGATGTTCCAAATATAGTGATTTGACTTGGAAACTTTTGGTATTTTGGAAAACTGGTCGCTGAGGAGAGATGGTCGCAATCAGAGGTTCGACGGTATATGTCCACAGGACGTCACACACTTGTGTGTTGTGTATCCGGGACAGTTTGCTAGATCTATTTGACCTCATCAGTTTTCGTGATAATAGGGAGCTTAACAGGGTTCTATCTTGGATTTATCGTTTAGGGGAGAAGTCCCGAGTGGCCGAAAGCCACGAGCTTCCTAGGGGGGTCCGGGGGCATGCCCCCTTGGAAAGTTTTTGAAATGAATATGCGCTGAGATGCAATCTGGTGCATTTTGAGACACAATTTTGAGAAATGTTACAGTGGTATTTTATTTTATTTTTTAGTCGTGATCACGTTCTGACAATGTTACACTTAGCTCCGATATTTGCTAACGTGAACAGAACAGTTACCGAACACGTCTAAATCCAGAAAATTAATATTTATACATACTCGTTGACTTGTTAGTGCGTGAATAAAATAAATTAACTCGACAAAGGCACTTTTCCATTTCTTACCAATGCTCGTAACTACTGCAAAATTATAGATAACTGTAAACCTGTACATAAAAACTAACCGCGGTAGATGAGTACTTACTTAGACAGGGAATACTTAATAACAAAGCGGGTGAGGGGACTGGAACCTAGATTAAATATATTTAAGAAATAGAAAACATGTTCCGTGTTTGTATCGAGTTATACAAACACGAGTGGAAGTTTGGGAGAACGAGAAATGCTGTGGGAACGCGAGCCGCAGGCGAGTGTTTCCACAGCTTTTTCGAGTTCTCCCAAACTTTCACGAGTGTTTGTATAACTCGATACAAACACGAAGTACATGTTTTCTATTTCTTTTAGAAAACACCACGACGAGAAAAAGGAAAACAACTTGTTAACTTTGATTATCAAAATGTAAATTCTCTTTGCTCGCGCCATCACTACGTCAACAGCGCGCGCTAGTTCTGTGTCTCCATCGAGTTATACAAACACGATTTTCAACCAATCAGCGCGCGTGCTTTCTTAGAACTGTTTTCTAAATATATATATAAAATAACAGATTAATAAAGCATCAGCTTTTCACTTCCGACGTTGACGTTGAAAGCTGGTTGAAGTTCTTGAATAAATAACGTCTCTTTTATCTTACAATGGTAGTCTGTTTTGCCCTTCGCTAAAATATCAAAATGATCCCACTTGATGTTATGTCCAGTGGCCTTGACGTGGTCAGCAATGGCTGAAGCATTGTCATTTTTAGCGAGGGCCTTAAAATGCTCGGTTTTTCTATCGTGAAGCCGTCGTTTAGTTTTGCCGATGTAAAAACCATTACAATCCCAGCAATTTGCTCTGTAAATAACTCTGGACTGTTGTGAACGATTAATACGGTCCTCGTAAGGAAAGAAAGATTTTATACATCGAGTGCTCTGAAAAACAATCTTAAGGTTAACACAAGAGTAGAATTTGTACACACAAGATTTCAGGCGTTTAGCGACTTGGTTGCTTTGCAAACCTGAGTAGGGAATTAGGACAATGACTTCTTTCTTGGGAACAGTAGACACAGGGTTGCTATGCTGGTGTTGTCTGTTTTTGTTCAAAACATCTTTGATATGATAGTTGATTATGCCTTGTGGGTAGCCGTTCTGAAGAAGGAGTTTTCGAAGGTCATTGAGGGCAGATTGTAGCAAGGAGCCAGATGAACAAAGACGGTAGTAGCGATAAGCGAGGGAGCGGATGAGGTTTATTTTGTACTTTCGTGGAGTGAAGGAATCCCATTTGGTGTAGAGACCTGTGAAAGTTTTCTTTCGGTAGATGGATGTCATGAAAGTGTTGTCTTCATGTAAGCTGACCTCGTCGCGTCCCAATCATTTTTCCGATATAGTTACATATATACTGTAATGATAACGATATTTTTTTGGGGGAAGCTGGGCATTTTTTTTTTTGGGGGGGGGGGAAGCTTCTACCCCTCAAAGTCAGTACCCTAGATAGCGATCCTTAAAAGGCAAGGACACACCCCCTTGAAGCACTTTGTTGGCTTTCCTGTGCAATGATGGAAAGCCAGAATAACGGTCGCATAACATAGAAGTCGTGGAGAAATAGCGTTTTTTTCGTCAAACCAACGGAGTCATTTACGAAGAATAATATAAGATAAATAATAAAGATACAGTGAAAATAAAACTTATATTAACACCATAGACGATGGCTTTGGAAGAACAAAAACGATGAATTATCTTCGTCGTCGCTGCACGTGGAACATTCAAATTTCGCCGCTAATTAGGTATGCCGGCCAAAAAACGGCAAAAATTTGAAACCGCAACCGGAAAGGAAAACTTTCAGAAAGAAAGGAAGGGTCGCACTTGTGGGACAAAAATTGTCAGTAACCAGATATTAGATACCGCGTTGTTTGCCCATGTGTTTTCGAAAGACATGATATCGATCACGATTGTCACGTTCCACCGCCGATGGAACTGGATTATTGCCAATAGCCGGACACAACACACGAATCGAATCTACATGTCCGCCATGCTGCTTTAATAATTAACTTCCCGACATACATTGCACGCTTAAGGGGTGGACCATTTGATTTTTGATGGGGGGGTTGCAAGATTTTTAGGCTGCTAGATATTTTTTTTTATTCTTCCAGCCCTGCAGGATTTTTTTTTTAATCTCCATGTCCTTGCACGATATTTTTTTAATGGAAATTTAATACACAAATTTTGAAGTACGCTAGTTAACTCGACCGTCACCAGCCACTCAAAATTCACCCTATTAAAAACTACCTTTACACGCAGTGCCCGTTGAAGTTGACTTCTTTCTTTCAAAGCAACAAAGAGTTTCATCTTTATTCAGTGTACAAAGAAATGCATCTCCACTAACCTGCGGCTAGTTGACATCCCTGTCAGGTTAGTGGATGTTATGCATCACTTGCCCATTGGATCACTTGCCCACTGGGCAAGTGAACGTTTTTTCTTTCTAATTACGTAATGCTACTGAGAAAAGCCTTCAGACTTGCGTGAAATGGTTCCATCTTGTCCAAAGGGCGAGCTGGAAAATCCATCTTATTTGCACCCTGTTTATTGCTTTCAAAGCAAGAGAGGGGGACTTCAAAGAAGGAGACATTGAACAGTAATCTGGCTTCTCAAAATACGCATTTAGTATTTGGAGTTATCTAGAGTTTCAAAAAACATGAGGGTTCAAGAAATGGGGACCTTACTGTAGATTTTACTAGTTAAGATGATGTTTTGAGTGGACGTAGAAGCAGCTGGAGGGGCTATAATGCTCAATTCTTATTGATGGATAAAAATAGACAGTTTCTGCCAGCTTGTGCTGTATTAAAGACATTGTTAAATAAACGTTATTGTTACCACCCCTGGGGCCCGTTTCTCGAAAGTCCCTGTAACTTAACGGGCCCGAAATCAAGCCTCAAGAAGAGTAGGGTGTGTTCTGACCTCTAATGAAGTCCATTTTGTTTCTTTAGCTCATAACTTTACTGTATAATTTTCAAACCTTTTGAAACTCCCATCTGGAATGGAAAACAAAACATCTTAACGGACCCGGTAATTACCAGGAACTTCGAGAAACAGGCCCCTGGTTACTACACCTCAGTTGCCAATAGGTGAAAAAAACAGATTGGTAGTTGACCCCTTTGAATTGTCTTTTATATAGGTACATGATCTATAAAATTACAACATTTCAATGCCTAAATAAATAAAACAATCACATTTTTATTTTTGTGCTACAGACTGTTTACTATTCTTTTCTTGGCTTGAACATGGGCGATGAACACAAAAGTATGTTTTATAGAACTATGCAAAAACACGGATTAACCAGAGGAAAAAAATTAAAAGCGTTTTGATTTATTTAATCGTCTTTTGTACTCGTACACATATCCAGAGCATCAGTTTCACATGTTTGTATATTTTGAACCCAGCACCAATTCAATGTGGCCTGCTTTTACTTTTGTTTGTTCCATTTCCTTCTCTATGAAGTAAATCTTATTTTCTTACAAATAATACCTGCACATGGCAACTGTTACAGTGGGAATCTGAATGCATGAATACTCTTTGAATCATATATAGAATATCCTTCTAGATCAGAGGGTTCACCTTAATAGGAAATGTAAGTGGTAGATCACGCGTCACGCGCTTTCAAAATACCAAATCACAGATCAAAAAATGTGATGCCCAGCCCTGTATCATGTGACTCACAGCTACTTTTGGGGCCGTCACGTATCACGCAAAAATCCTTTGCCACGCCCTGGTTACAGTTGCCTGATATCTTTTTCCTTCTTAAGAATTCTGCATGATATTTTTTTTAACCAGAAGCACATGCTCGATATTTTTTTGAGGATTTGCACAACCCCCCCATCAAAAATCAAATGGTCCACCCCTAAGTATGTTATGTATGTTAAACGGAAATGTACCTACAAACACTACAACGATCTAAACCGAAACAAGTATACGTCCCGTTGAAGGAGTGCTCATAGTTACGGTGATTCTTCTTCTCTTCGTTCAGCTTAACCTACAGCAGTTCGTTGTCTTTCCTTGTTGAACGAACGATGGGCAGAGAAATGTTTGACGGTTTTAACAGCGGTCATGATCAGGGGAAGAAATCGACGTTGCCGAAGAATTCTTGCGTTAGGACTTTATCGCTTGGGTCATGGGAATTCATGTGTGAGCATTGGGCCAAAAAAAGCCAACTCCGTTCATGATTAAAGACCGCGAACTAGAATTGAACTTCCCGCGCGTAGCGTTTTTCATTTAACGCTGACAAGCGTTGACAGTTACCGCTGTGCTTCCAATTGTTTGGCTCGACTTTTCGAAAATCTGCCTGCCCCACCCAAGCACTACGCGTCTTTGATGTTTTGCCGTTTCGCAAAGTTTTTGCCAAAAGGAAAAACCTGGGGTCGCACTAGTCAAAGGCCCGCGATGACAGATTTCCACCGCAGAGTAAACAAATTCTGGCAAAGATTTGCCAAGTGCGACCTATAACTAAAATAACAAAGCTGATGCCTGCCGCGAGCTATCTGTTTCCATTTATCTCAGCATGCTGAGAACGAAACGAAATCTCGTAAGAGGTGATTTTGGTTAGCCTGTGAACAGACGGTGGGATATTCAAAATTATTCAGGTTTATGAGCGATATGATGGTGCAAACAAAATGCAAATTGAACAACACTGAGTTATTCTTCAAACTGTTCCATATTCAGAGCAAAGAAATTGGAAACAGCAAGTACTACGAAAAACAACAAAACTTGAAAAATGGCAAAGTGAGATTTCGCCTGAATATTGACTTTAGAAAGGAAATGGAAGACTCAAGGCTGAATGCCATAAAATAATTTATTACGTTCGTAAAAGGTCGCATGAATTTTAGCTTCAAGAGTACAATGGCAGCTAATGTTGACGTTACGGAATCTCTTTTACATAACTGGCTGAAGAATAACCATATTACCGTAGATAAAATATATTACCTTCGCAGTCTGTTTGTATTTTTTTTACGAATTTCAGTTTTCAAATTTATTTCTCAACCGCAGAAAATCGGCACTGAGAAAAACAGAATCCTGTGGCCGGCAATTCGCTAAAATTAGATTTGAGTGAATAAGCCAATCAAGTGGAAGCATTGGCCGTCCGTTGGGATTTGTGATTGACAGGCTGAACACCTCAGCCTCGTTATATAGGATCGCTCTGTGTTTAAATAGGGAGTTTTAGCAAACCACGACGGCTACGACGAGGAGAGCGTCACAAACAAAAGGTTTAATGAGCAAAACAATAGCTGTGCACGTGCGTTTTGAATCTTTGTATATTTCTTTGCCGTCCTCTGCAAAACAACAACGTGAAATGACTAAGTTCTACGTATTTTGGAGAACGCGAACCGCAATGGCTAATTTTTCGTATCTTGTTTTCAAAAAAACGTCGTGGGTGCATATTTAGCCTGAGCGAGTTTTTAGACCGACAAGACTACTGGACAGATTTACACAGCTGCGACATTCAAAGGTAAAATATAAATTCATTTTTTACAAGGCTTTGTCCCCGCCGTCGCCGTCTTCATTGCTAAAACTCCCTAGTAAACCATGACGGCAACGGCGACAGGAACGTTGCTAAGCAAAAGGTTTAATGAGCAGAACAATAGCTGTGCACGTGCGTTATAAATCTTTGTACATTTCTTTTCCGTCCTCTCCAAAACAACAACGTGAAATGACCAATTCTGTGTTGTCTGAAGAACGTGAACTAAGAGTCGACAGTTTTTAGAATATTCGCGGAGTCCCAGATTCAGTATTGTGATAGCTTTGACAGTGATAAACAAAGTAAATGATTTAAGAGTATCCCGAGGTTCGTAGGTAAAATATAAATTCATTTTTTAATCGACGTTGTCTTCGGTGTCGCCGTAGAAGCTTCTTTAACTCCCTATTCAAAAGTGGCAGTAATATTGTTAGAAATCTCAGGCTTCGGCTCCAGCTCTGGTTTCAGCTGTTAGCACTGAAGGTCGCACTTGATTACTTTGGATGACACGAAAATCTACTCCGATGGCCACCCTGCTTTGTATTCTACCCAGTAGCGCTAGATTATTGAATGGCAATAAATGCCTAGAAACTGGACGGTACCCATCGCCCCGGGCTTCAGCCGTGAGACCGGCTGAGAAATGGCCAAACTACGTGAAACAGGAACCAAAACAACGGGGAAATCAATTCAAGAATTTGCGAATGTCGGTATGTCGCAAAACGCTAATTAAAACTACAACTCAAACTTAATCTCCGAAATGGTGTTGAAAATGTTGTATTAAAAAAAAGCAACGGAACTTCTGAAGGATTATTTGAAAAGAACCTTGGTGATTTGAAAGTTAAATACTTTTATTTTATGTACAAGTTTTGAATTAAAATTAAACTCCTTTTTAAAATATTTCTTTATCGTTTAATTTTATTTCAGTTCATCTGAAGAAACAGCACTCAAACTGAACGATAAAATTCGCCTTAGCAAGTGCGCAATTGGGTCTTGTGATTACTGCTCTCCCATGCAGGAACTAACTTTTGTTGTACTCATCTTGATATTGCAATTAGGGCACAAAAACGAAATCAAGATTTTCAAAGAGGGTTAATTTTCGCTGCCGACCTCCTGAGGAAACAATTCAAGCCAGTCTAACGCAACCGAATTTGTTAATTGCAAGCACTATTACGAAGAAGGAAAGACTTTAGCTTAGTGGATCTATTCAAACGTAAAATTTCAAAATATTTTTGTTAAAATGTTTTGTTTGACTAAGCCCGGAAGCCTATTGAAAATGATAGATTATACAAGCAATTAAAACTGAGTCTGCTTGCAATTTAGTTTCAACAGAAATTGTGTCATTACTCCATTAGCTCCATTGTTAGAAACAGCAGAAACCCTTAGCACGATTTAAATTAGGTTCCACAATCTTCTTCTCAGCGCTAGCACTCAGCAATATGAGGCACACTGTCAAAATGAGTTTCTTCAAGAAAACTATTCAAGCTTCAGGAAAATCTCTCGTTTTAAATCGTTAATTATTTCAGTTGTAACGGGACTATATTTGAAGAATCCGCCGTAATTTATATGCTTCCAGGCTTTTTTTAATCGTGGATAGTTAAAAAGATAACGCAGTTTCTGACGTTCACATACCTTTTTAATGATTTCGTAGTGACACGGAAGGCCTTTAGCCCAGGTCAACGATTTAAAGCAGATGAAAGTCACATCCGTAAAAGAAATCTTCATAATGATACTGCTAAGCCTATTTTACAAACACAATACTGACAAAAAAGCATTAGTCGTGCAAATACAATGAAAGCTAACTCGCCATCACCTTGCAACATATGGGTTTTATTGTTATGTTTTCACGAAAATCTCACACGGCTGAATGAATTCGAATTGCATTCGCAACTGGACTTATATCTGTAATGCCACTTGCTTTTTACAATATTCTGATATCGAATCACGGTGATGGTTTTTTAACGAGAAACGCTGGCAGGATTTACATGTCTTAAGATGCCGAGATATTTTTTTTGAAAGCTATTTACATTTAGGCTGATAACAATTAGCTTGCCGGGCCTAAGTAACACCAAAAGCTTTCCTGTTGATGTCATCAAGATAATGAGATTATTCGAGAAAAAAGCTATACATCTAGTGGCTTTGGTGCCAAAAGGAGCCTAGCTCTCTAGAACTAAGTGAAAAAAGCATTTTCCTTTTTCTACAGTTTGTAAACTGTTCCACTGTTTGTAGATTCCGCCATGATGGAGATCACTACCTTCCAGATCACCATGCTAAGGATTGTCACCTCCATTCTCGTCCAGGTATGAAACCACCGCCTTTCAAAATGACATTTTCTTCTGTAAAGTGAATGAATCTCTTCAAGGATTATGAAACAATTTCCCTGATTCTTCTTTGGTCTTTTTTCTCTTGTTGAAAAATCATCTGTCACCGGTTGATGAACAAACAGAATGCGGAGAGAACCGTTGCACAAGGTGAGAATGAAAAAGGAATCAGTTATAACTGTATTACTTTTTATGCGCCCAGTTGAAGACACAAGACCCGTTAGCCTCGTTTGCTAGTTGAAGAATAACCAAGATTTGATGCTTATGGCCAAGGTTTCATAAAACGAATTTCCTCGTCTTGCAAACTTTACCATGTAAAATTTTGAAGGGAACAAGATGACGTAGGAATGTACCAACGCGATATTCCGAACTAGCTTATGGATGCATTTGCATGTTAAACAAATATTCTGTTTCTAATAGGGAAATAAATTAAATCTCGCCCTGAACAAGCAACACGAAAATACTAATTCTGATTCGGAAATGAAGAAAAGATTTCTGTAGCATTTGAAATCACCCCCTTAAATTTTGATCGGAGTCAACTTACCCCAACGAGACATTTTTCCTGCGATTTACAAGGACTTTGAGCTATTTTCTACCACAAAGCTGAAACACAATATCTAAAGTAACAACAGCTGCTCAGAATGTATTGATATCAAATATTTCGATTCCTTTTTTTTTTTTTTAAAAAATCCTAGCTAATGCAGTAGGGGTGCTATTGTTGTGTTGCTGCTCTGTTGTTATGGTTTTGGTGAGATGTCGTTCCTTTTGACTGTTAGCTTATCTTTTTTGATCTTCACTTCAACTGCATGGCCGATTCTAATGACCTCTCTTATTGTTTATCTGATCAGGATTTCGTCATGGTGTTATCAGGGAGATATGGCAGTCTGTTTCAGGACAACACGTGTACAATCTCACTTCCTCTTCTCAATATCAGGAAAACCCGACCATCAAGGACATTTTGAACCATTTCGTGGCAAATGAAAATATAGGAGACAACTATGGTCAGCGGCTGACTACATTCTACAGGGTGAGCTTCAAGCTTTAAATTCAGATGGGGAGGGGTGGAGTGAAGAAGTGTGTTTACCTGCCTAATTCCCAAACAGGAAGGGGTAGGGGCGAGCAATTTTTGGCATTGGCGTCATTATCAAGACCCTAAAACAACAACTTGTAAGAGCTGTCCGCGACTTGTTCTTATTTATAACATAGATTGGACCCAGCGCGCGCTCTGATTGGTCAAAAACCTATGTTTTATCAGAGTATAAAACATAGAAAAAGCGTGTTTTATTGTTTTGCGCGCGTAAAATCTATATCATAAAGCAAATGAAGAAGCCTAAGCCGTGTATTACACTGTGATAAAACACTCCAGTCATTTGAGAACACTCGAGAAATGTAGAAAACACTCGCCTACGGCTCGTGCTTTCTACATTTCCCTCGTGTTCTCAAATGCCTGTCGTGTTTTACCACAGTGTAATACACGGCTTAGGCTTCTTTATTTGTTAAATAAATTACCCCTTCTCTTATCCTCTCCCCTCGTACCCGGCGCTCATAAAAGCAAACAAATCGCGGCTTCAAATTCCGGCGAAGCCATTTTAAGCTTTTGAAATAATTATGCAACTGCTTAATCATCATTGTAGCCCAGGGGGAGTACTCCAGTAATTTCGGATGGGTGTGTGCCGCGAAGGGTCTTGAATTCATATTCTATTTAAAGAACCAACCCGAAAAACTACATCCTGTTCAAGAGAAAAAAGCTAAGAATGGCGTGAAGGAAGTTAAGCATCAAGCATATATTTGTTATTGGTCAGGAGCCCATGCATTAATGGGCTCCTGTCTTCGTTTAGCTTGGAATTTACGCACTGGCATTTTAGCTGATTCAATATGGGTAACCTATATAAGGATCACCCAAGGGAACCCGATGCAAAAAATGATACCGAGAACCTCAAAAACCATAACCTATCCCTCTGCCCACACCTATTTAGCCAATATATGGGAGTGCCCCCTGGGTCGGGCGTTGTAGTCTTCTCTTTAATTAATCAGTTTTTGACCATTAACATATTTTTAACTAGAAGGTTGAAACGAAACGATAGCAACAATAATTTAAAAAAAAACACAGTTGTCAAATGACTTTTTTTATGGGTGAATATAGGAAATAGTTATACGTGCGTTGTGAAAAAGTGCGCCTACAATTGTGGTTTTTTGACCTGTCTGTTGTATTGAGAAATTTCGCGACCAAACTTTGCCATGGCAATTTGTAATTTCACAAGTGAAATTTTAAACGAAAACTAAAATTTCGCACCAAATTAAGGAGTAATTTGTCATATTAAGTGTATGATATTTCAGTTTATGGTCTTTTCTTTAGGCCCCCGAGACAGGTCAATATGTGTTTTACTTGACATGTCAAGACGAGTGTGAGCTGTGGTTGAGTACCAATGATGCACCTGACAACGTTAAAAGAATTCTGTTTATTTCCTCTGGGTTGAATCTTAACTACAACGAGTGGGAGAGGTAGGAGTTGTTCCATCTCAATGAAGTTACTGAATCTAATGCAATCGCAGTGGCCAGATATGACATGAACTGATAATCCCGAAGCGACCCAGTCTCCAAGTTGAAGCAACGGTTCATTGAACTGAAGCTTTACGCATGTAATAAGGCAAGCGCGAGAAGTGAAT
Source organism: Platygyra sinensis (assembly GCA_019787425.1). Lineage (NCBI taxonomy): Eukaryota > Metazoa > Cnidaria > Anthozoa > Scleractinia > Merulinidae > Platygyra > Platygyra sinensis. The sequence continues at coordinate 32,472 of JAHPZR010040726.1, read as the reverse complement.
ATTTAACCTGTAACAAGCGCGGGAAAATATGTAGCCTGCAACAAGCGCGGGAAAATATGTAGCCTGTAATAAGCGCGGGAAAATATGAAACCTGCAACAAGCGCGGGAAAATACATGTATGTAACTGAAGCAAGCGCTGGAAGAGGACGTGTGGAGAGGAGTTGCCGCTGACCAACGTCAAACGTATATCTTGCACTCTATTTCACAACTTCTGGTTGTGAATCAGTCTGGATGTTAGTACTATCCACGAATGAGAAAAAATAGCAAAGATAAATCTGTATATTGCAACAAGCAAAATGTAAAATGTTGATAAATATCCATGGAAACGCTAACTTTTATAGTTCCAGGCATGGTTTCATCAGCCGTCTGACATTTAAACTAACTTCTGAACAAATACGTCTTTCGTGTTCATTGAAAAATTGACCTTTTAATATACCTTTTCTCTGCAGGAGTCCCGCTCAAACATCATTACAAGTCCACCTATGCAGTGGCGAGTTCTACTTCATACAAGCCATCATGAAAGCTGGCTCAAGCTCTTATGATCACCTAGGTGTTGGTGTGCTTCAACCAAGGGGAGAAAAATACCAGCCAATCCTGAATAGAGACTTGTTCTTTGAACTACCAGGTCTGACTTCAGTACAAAGCTATGTTCACAATTAGTCGGCCCAAGCATCGGGCCCGAGCACGATTATCGCTGGGCTGTGATGTGGACACACCCTTTTGCAAGCACTCACACCAGAATTTGGGTACAGTTCCCGCGCGTAGATACAAGGTCTCAACAAGAGACCTTGCATTCGGGCGTCAAAAGGTTCATAATTCTATTTTGTGTCGGTGTCCAGGCAACAGTGTTCAGGCACACAAGTGTGAACACAGCTTTTATGAGTATAAAGTTCCTTGGCAGTAGTTAAAACTGGATAGGCAACTAATAGCTAATGTGTTTTCTTAATTTCAGAGAAAAGAAAGGCGTTGTTTCTTCTCGTGGAAAAAGACACAGCTTTAGTTGGTCACGTGATGTCGTCACACGCTGCTAGCAACATGGAATGCTCATTGTACTGTGCACGTGACAAAAGCTGTCAATCATACAACTACTTCAAAGAGCAACACATCTGTGAATTAAACAACGAAACAAGCTTAAAACAACGCCAAAAGACTGGTGCCCAGCATGGCTGTGGAGTACTACGAGAAAATATAACTGCAAACTTTGCTTCAGGAGTAAACGGTAGTCGCTTACCACTACGCATTCGACAGGTCAAGTAAACCAAAAACTGCAAAAACTCCAATCACCAGCCCTTAGATGGAAACATATTATTACCAGCTGTGTACTCAGCTTTCTGGAGCGTATGTTTAGGGTCCGGTGACTCAAACCAAGACTCAGGCCATAGGCAATTAGCTGGTAACTACGGCTAAATTTTATTAGGTGTAACTTTGCAGCTGAGAAACAATTCTTTTCGCTGCGTGAGCTGTAAGTCCAGAAGAGTTTGCAAAAAAAGTTCAACCGACTAACAAGAGAAGAAGGGTTACAAACTTATCAGTTCTTCTTTTTTTTCATCATCGAAAGCTTTAATAGTTAGTTTTTTAACATTTTTTTAATATTGTGTTTTATCTGTGTCTCCAATTAGTGCCCTGCGCTAGAATGACAAGACACTTTATAAAAGCTAAGTAAGCCATGGGCGTAGCCAGGATTTTTCAAAGGGGGGGGTCACACTGACTCATACAGAGGGTTCTCAACAGATTGTCACCTGAATATTGTAGGTTGTTTGCTTACAAAAAGGCTTACAAAGGGGGGGTCACGGGGGGTCAAGGGGGGGACCCCCCCTGGCAACGCCCTTGGTAAGCTTCAATTGTCATGTTATCCACAATAATAGATGTGTGGGGAAATTAAAGGTGCAGTAAACTTTGAAAAATTGTCTGTTTTATTGATCCCTTCCACTCCCCAGGGTTTCTCATCTTCCCGACTCGGGAAGAAGACTAGACTGGTTCCAGTTACTGTACAGTGTGATTAGGGTAATTTAAACATTCGATTCTGTAATGAATAACAGACCACTTGGTTTTCAGTTTTGTATTCAAATTACAAATTTACTTTAGAGGTGTTTACACTTCTATAATTGCGTGGTCAATTGAAAAATGTGTCTGCATATTTGCCGATAAAATCGATAATCAGTTGAAAATCTTGTGATTAACGACTCTTGTCGACAAACTTAACTTGTCGATTGCCAATTATCGACCAATATCGAGTATTATCGACTTATTGACTACGTTTTCGATGATCGACATTGATCGACCTGGTAAGTCCTGATGAGCACGACACCAACGGACAAAAGAAATTATAACACAAACAATAACACTGCAAGAAAACGACAATAGATCGTTTTCACGAGACGTCATCACTTTCTAAATCTAAAACTAAAGATTCACCAAAGTTTTTATCCTCACCAGGCTCCCGGACCAGCCTTAAGAGGCGGCATAGTTATATTCGTTTGGGCATAGTGACATTTCGTTTGGGAACCAAAGCATTTTGAAATTCCGGGTTATGGAGCTGCGTGACACATGGCGGCTCTTACTTGGTGTAAAAGACACAGCTGACGTAAAACAACAGAGAACAAAAGGACGAAAGAACGAGGAAAACAATGAAAACATATTCTGGGCTCTGTAAATTTCTGCGAAACATTTCTACGAATATTGGAAGTTTGGGGAAATGCTCAGGATTGAAACTTGGAGAAGTGTCTTATTTATTTTTTATTACATAAACACCTGTGAAATACCAGGAATTTTGCTTTTACTAAAAAATCATATCTTCATCGAACGCAGTGAAGATACTATTTTTATCTTTCACATGTGAGGATGTTGGTGTTGCCATAACAACTAAAATGATCACCATTGCTATGGTTACATAATCCCTTAAAATTACTTAGATATGTTGCTCTATGATCGAAACATCATCGGTCCCTCCTCGGAAATCTTCGAAAATCTTCGGAAAATGTCCGAAAAGTGTCAGGAAAGGTTCGTCTTTCCTTCGGAACAATTTTGGAAAATCTTCGGAAAGTGGTCGGAAATCTTCGAAAAATCGTCAAAAACGTCGTCATTAGTATGTTTATGTAATAATCATAATATTATATGCCCCTTGTGGATATGAATTTTATCTTCTCGTGTTTAACTCGACATCTCACTCGTTCGCTGCGCTCACTCGTGGGTTATCGAGTTGAAGACTCGAAGATAAAATTCAGATTCACTCTGACATGGAATATCCTCTATATCTTCTATGACATCACCATTTCTTAGCTTTTTCCACTGGATGGTTTTCGATTTATTATTTTTATTGCGTGACAGTGAAAAAGATCTATACCAGGCTAACATTGTAACATACTTAACTCAATCATGCTTAATGCATTCTCCACGACAAGTAGAGGTTCAGCTGGGAAAAATCTTGTTCGATAATCCCGTTGCAAAACTTTCAAAGATCTTTCCGAGATCAGTTTGTCGAAACTAGTTTGTACCCGCAAATTTTCAGCGGAAAAGAGTTTGAGCATGCTCCAAGTCAACTACCCTGGGTGCCAGAGGTTTTTCTTGCGCGGTTTCCGGTGTCGGTCATGTCTCTATCATCCGCCGCGCGAGAAAAACCTCCGGTACCCAGGGTACAAGACAACTGACTTTCAGGATTTTCAGCCTCATTTTCAATCTCGTCCCCAGAGCCCTCGTTACCCTTGTCCCCGCGGGTAATGAGGGCTCTGGGAACGAGATTGCCTCATTTTAAGACGAGTAGCACTGGGAACGAGAATGGCCCGGCCTTACTGGCCTGGTTACCTAGTGCTATAAAGAGAGAAGAACAGAGAGACCAGAGAAGAAGAAGATCTAGAAGATCTAGAAAGATTTCAAGGAGGTTCAAAAGCATGTGAAAAGGTTAACGAGTAAGTGATTTTTCGGCTTCTGGACGGCGAGGATGATGTAGTTTATAGTGAACAAAATTCCCGATCCTTTGCCTTGAACTGACCTTCTTTTATTTTGGTATCAAGACTGTCAAGATAGTACGTCAATATATATTGAGAATGAGATTGAGCAAAGCGTTATAAATTTTTGTGAAAATTGCGAAAGCCCCGATGTGGGGACAGGAATTTTTGGAGCTTTTCTGTAAACAAAGATGTTTTCATACTGGCCACTATTCCATGCCTAATTTTCCAACATACAAAAACAAACAAATCTCATAATCTTATAGGTCACTGAGATGTAAATTTCTGACATTCCACTTCACCAGAGATGTTTGAAAGTTGCACGAGAAACCTTTTCCCAATGTAGAAAGTCCATAGGAAAATTAATTTATTTGGTAGAAGCTCTTGTCAGATATTGAAAGCTTGCAGAATTATCTGGTTTGATCAGACCATACTTGTTTGTAGTCACTTAAAAAAAAAAAAACGGAAAAATTAAAGTGAGTTACACCATTAGAATCTTTATTACCGAAGGATATTGTTTGTGATTAATTTTGGATGTTTTTGTCATGTTTAACTACAAGAAATAAGGTGTAATGATCCTGATAATTTTTACTTTCTGTAGATTTATATCACAATCAGTTGTTACAATGCCATATTGATCAATATGTGTATTTTATTTTATATGAAATCACTGATTCTTGTTTTCTGCAAATCAAATGTATTTGCAAATGAATATTTGTTGATGTCCTGAAAATTTTAAACAATTAGTGGGTGAGGTTTTTGTGATATCTGGAATAATCAAGGTCGAGGTAAGGGTTATCAGCTGAAGGCTGAGGCTGATAGTCTTACCGAGACCTTGATTATTCTGGATATCACAAAAACCGAATCTAATAATTGTTTTATTATACATTGAATGAAAGCAAAAAGGGTCATGACAGTTAAGCAACACAAAACATGAGTACTTGATTGATTACCCTTAGTTATTATACATTGAAATCTATAACTCTTTTCTGATTGGCCGAAAGTGTACAGTGAATTTTTAAAATCAGCGCCTGTGACGTCGTAACTGCAGATTATACAATTAGCATGTCAAGGACACCCAAGGTCACAGGTAATCATGTCAAGTTTGCATGCTTTGTGTTGCTTCCCGTCAGTGAAGAAGCAAAAACATGACTTCCATTTTTTTTCCATTTGATGTATATAATAAAATAATTATTGGACTTGAGTTTTGTGATATCCAGAATAATCAAGCTCTCAGTAAGAGTTATTCTGGACATCACAAAAACCTCATCCAATAATTGTTTAAAATTTCATTTTGTGAGCAAAAAGAAGAATAGCCAAATTGGCACTAAAAGACTGACAAAGGAGGTGTTAACGTTGGTCTGAAATGTATAATAACTAAGGGTAATCGATCAAGTTTGTGTTTTGTGTTGCTTAACTGTCGTGACCATTTTTGTTTTCATTCAATGTATAATAAAACAATTATTAGATTCGGTTTTTGTGACATCCAGAATAATCAAGGTCTTGGTATGATTCGTTTTAAAGTTGGTCTGAAATTGAGATTGGGTGATTTAAACTGCAACTTTGAATGTGAATGGCTTATTGAACTGTCCAATAGCAAATTGTTCGATAACAAACTGTCCAATAACAAACTGTCCGATACCTACTTGGCAAGTGAATTAGTGGAAAACAGGAGTTTTTTAAACCAATCACAATCAAGGAAATGGTAATTTTTATGATTAGTGAATTTATTCAAATCTATAATATCTTAAGTTTTTCTTTACTTCTTGGTCAACATATGACACATTAGTTTTGGTTCTAGTCATCGGAAAGAGGAAGTCTTAATATCGCTTGGTTACGGTTAGACACAAGAAGGAGACACTTGTCTCCTTCTTGTGTCTAACCGTAACTGGCCAAAAGTAATTTCGCTGTAAGACGCTTTAGATGGCCCAGGAAGGCGAAAAAACACCATTCATGAGTCGATTATGGTTTCATTTAACTTTATTGGGATATTCAGGCCGAGATGTGATTTAAATGTGCAATTTTCAGAGCTTTATTCATAACTCTCATAGATTCTCTATATAAACCACGAACGCATAGAGTGGTCTGCCTGTGGTTCAAGCGCCCACACTGGACAACTATTAAGGGTCTTAAAATGACCAAGGAGAATATGCTGCCTTTACTAATATCGACAAATGGTTAGACGTTCAAGTTTCTCGGATACATGTAAGGACTATAAATCACAGGCCCCATCTCCTGCATCTTCAATGTAACATGGTTAGCAGGGGACATTAAAGAAACCACACACTTATCCAAAAAAGGAGGGCTCATGGTTTCCATTGTTGTGGTCTGGCCTTGCCTTACAGGTTGGTGCTTCACATAAGGTTAAACTCATTGCACCTTCCCCTCTTGGGCAGAATTGTCCAAGAAAAATTACTATGACTATGACTATGACTATGACTGACTATTATAGCTGTTTAGGTTCAGAACCTCGATACAAATCATGTATTTGCCCTAAGGAAGTCTAAACATGTTGAATCCCATTCTGATCAAAATGCATTGTCTTTATCTTTTTCAATTAATTGAATATTATACACATTTGTATTGTTCAAATGAGGACTATTTCGATATTTAGACTCCAGCTGACCTTATGTTATCCTTGCTGCTTGTGTCATTCACATTTTCCATCAAATGTGTAAATTCAATTTTTGTTTGTACCACTCGAGATGTGCGATGCTTATATTTGTTTTTCCAAGTCAGTTTTACAGAGTGCTTAGATTTCATCAGTCACCATGCCACTGATCAAATCCAATGTAGGGAGGGGAAGGGGGGGGGGAGGGGGACAAGTGCCCTGGCACACCCTTTTTGTATTATTTGGCAACTTTGAGGTTCCATAATTATTTACGTGAATTTGAAGCAGATTCATATCAAACTTTGCATGTGTACTAAATATGGTGTAATACATCAAGTGATGAAGGTTTTATTTTGTTCATTGACCAGCAGCAGATATAGGGGAGGGACCTCCCTTATTTTGGGTAAAAAATGAAGAAATAACAGAAAGGAGAAAAGCCAGTAGGGCAAGTAAATCAACTCCCCCAGTTCAATGTCTAGACCCGCCACTGGTGACATCTGCAAAAAAATTACTATTTGGATGCAATTTGACAAAATAACTTAAATAATTATGAGAAGATTCAGTTACAATGGTTGTCCATACAGCCCTTGTATTATTATCATGAATGTTTTGGCATAGTTTAGTGGAATCTCTGCATAAAATCATAGGAAGCACAACCTCAAATTTAGTTCATAATGTTTAAAAATCAATTATTAAATAAAACATTGGTAACCCGCCTACAAATTTTCGTTGCAAAATCTTTGGTTGAGGGATTGTGGAAATCTTTCACTGTGATATCTTAAAACCTTGCAAATTTATGCCTGTGAGAATATATTAGTAATACATTCCTGAAATCTCATTAGACTGCCCCCTTTGTTGAGCTCAAATCATTTTGATTTTAGAGAAAAGCATTTGCCAGTGAATAGAGGAAGAAATTAAGCAAAACCCTGATATGTCATTGTACTTTTGTTTTGTTTGAAGGTAAAATAATGGCTCAGTTTCTGCAAGCTTACATTCTTCTCACTCTGCTCGCCCAAACTACGTGACTTAGATTAACTCTCAAATAATGGCAGAGGCAAGACCACCAGATATGACGTCTATTGACGTGAATGGAAAGCTGTTGAATGCTGTAATGGCAAATGACTACGATGAGGTGAAGAACTTGCTGGAGAATGGAGCAAACCCTAACTTTGTAACTTCCAATCTAATCGATGGTATGTCCACGCCATTCCATTCTGCCGTACGACGTAATAAAGTCGACATTGTTCGATGCATGCTCGAATTTGGTGCAGATGTGAATCTCGTAGACGAAGATGGTAGCTCGCCTTTATTCTCAGCAGTATATAAAACTACAGATCCAGAAATCCGTAATCTTTTGTTGGGCAATGGGACCAATGTCGACCATACCAATAATGCCGGAAACACAGCACTCTTGCACATGCTTGAGGGATATGTTCTGGAGAGCCTGGAGTTTGACCTAGAGGCTGTATTCCAGCTACTTGATATGTGTAGCAACTTGGACCAGCAGTCCTCCAGTGGGCGTTCTCTAATACATTTTGTATCAGGTATCCACCTCTTTGGAGAGAGATCTAACTCACCAAACCACAGATGCCTTCAATTCCTGGCAAAGTTAATAGACAGTGGAGTATCTGTCGACAAGAAGGACACTACAGGTGCAACCGTTCTTCACGCCCTAGCCTCAGTCGCTTGTATTGAAGGCATGCAGTTTGTTTCAGACAGCACAACTGTGGTTGATGCTACCACCAGGGACATCAAGGGGCAGACAGCTCTTCACAAATTGTGTGGCAAGCCATACAGTGTCGACTTTGTCAGTTCTCTGAATTGGCTACTTTTGCATGGCTGTGATGTTAATGAGGCTGACTGCTATGGCAGAACTGCACTCCACTATGCTACCAGTTCCCAGTTCACGAATGTGAGCACGGTGCAGGCACTTCTCAACAAAGGTGCAAATGTACAGGCGGTGGACAAGGCTGGTTTAAACCCGTTACACATGTGTGTTTTGCCAACCGTACTCGTACCAGTGTTGGAGGAAGAGGACGAGTTTCCAGAAAAAGCTGATGTTTGCGATGTCATCGAGCTGCTTGCTTCTGCTGGATTGGAAGTTAACAGTACAGACAATGCTGGCTTCACACCCCTACATTTTGCATTGAGAGAGAAAGATGTCGCTGTAATAGCAAAGTTACTGCAACGTGGAGCAGATACAACCTTGAAGACACGCACCGGGGAGACAGCTCTACATCGCTCTACCATAGATTATGAAACCTTCGAAGCTTTCATGAGATTTGACAAACACGACAATCTTAACGTAAATGGCCAGGACCGTTTTGGCTCAACTCCTCTGCACTGGGCCATTTGGTACCATGAAGTGCTTGTTGTGAAGAAACTCTTAGAATTTGGTGCTTCATTATCTATCAAAGACAACATGGGAAACACTCCTTGTGATATAGCTCGATTAATTGAAGATACCGTTATTTGTGAAGAACTAGGCATACTTCATGAGATATCTTATCTCGGAGATGTTACAGGAGTAAACGAAGATGGAATCATGAATGCTCAGGGCGTACCAGATCTTTCACAAATTGAGACAGCTTTGCATTGTACTGAAGAATCATGTGAAAGAGATACTACAGAAAGTCATGATACCAATGAAAGATTTTCACATTCTAGTGCCAAAATGAAAAAGAACGAACCAACTCAATCTGATACGAATGTCACGCCACTTACAATGAGCAAGAATGACGAAAAGAAAAACCAATCAGACGGTAGCCTTGCAGTTCTTGACGACGAACACAGCCCAACAGATGTTTCTTCCCGCGTGCCCCTCCATGAAAATCAAGATGAAGCGTCAGAAAACTCGCATTCTTGGGAAACCTGCAGTTCTGGTGATTCAGTTGTTTTTGTTGTTGAAAGAGAGTGTAGCGGGAAGACGGACATGTATCCTGATTGCCCAATTTTGCGCGAAATAGATCACCAAGGAAGAAGTGTGATGTTCATGGAATGGACAGAACACTTGCTAGAGCACAGAGGCCCTCTCAGCCAATACGCAAAAAGATTTGTTTTAGACTGCAGAGAGATGGGATTATGTCCAGACAACACAGAAAGCACTGACATTGCAGCTGCAATACATGCCACTATAATGAATGCTGCTTCTAAGGTGGCTCAACTGAACCCTCTGCTCAAATGTAATGTAAATTTGTCCGGCAGTTGGGCTGAAGGTACAAAAATTGGATTTCCAAATGAGTTTGACTATAAATGGACTTTGGTCAATTTCAATGAGACATTTATCCCGGAAGAAACAGAAGTACATCCTTTGGGATACACAAGATTGCGACTACGAGAGAGTGAAGCTTCAAATCACAATTTGACGCGCTACGTGGACACTGACGGTTTCCTGGATAGTAGGAATTTGATTCGTGACCTCTATACGACGATCAACGATGCTATTTTTAGTGGAGGTATTATTGCCTCAGAAAGTCTTTACCTCAGAAAACATCTGAAAGTTGACAAGGGTTCCATCAGCAAGTTGGCCTTCCGCTGGGTTGGAACACTGTTTAAAGATCTGCTAATCGAAGTAGACATTGTACCGACCATCAAACCATCATTGTGGACACCTAAATGCATTGAAGTGAATCATTCTGGCCTCATAACTTCCCAAAAAGAAAGCAAAATTAACATAGTTCTCAAAACACCAAGTCCACGCTTGGTAAAGAACTGGAATGCACATTTCCGCATATCTGTGTCTGAATATGAAGCCCAGATTTTGCAAAGTATTCCCCTTCCCGTTCTGCGTGGATACATCTTGCTCAAGTCATTGAAAGATACCTTGTACATGCCACAAATATACGATCATGATCAGATAGATGGTCTAATGGAGTCAACTATATCTTCATACACGTTGAAGACGTGTTTTCTGCACGAGCTCAAGGCGGCCAAGGATGCTTGTGACCCTACGCTGGAGCTGTCTAGAGACAGCAAGTCAGACGAAGTCAGCATAACATGGGCGAAAAGGATCATCGAACGTTTGGAATCATCCATCGAAAGAAGTGAGTTGAAGAGCTTCTTTGTGCCTGGAGTGAACTTGCTCGTCAACCACAGTTTGACAGTTGTTAATGATCAATACATACTGGAAGCTGAATGTCAGTGTCTGTCTCATCTGCTAAATGTAGCTACACTGCATTAGTTCATTTCCGTTCTGGAACCTTACTCTGGTTAGTGACTAAACCCAATTGTGGTTCAATTTCAAGTTTGATAGAGTTTAAGGTCTTCACATTGAATTATCTGGCTCAATAGAGCTACATTTCCTTCTAAAGGTTTTTATAGTGTGAACATGATTCGCCCCTCTACTGCCCAGGCAGTTATTGACAGCAGTTTCACGTGTAGGCAATTAAAAGTCCAGCCCATTTTTTGTGTAAAGCCGACTTTTCGGCGTCTCCATGACACTATTTTAAAACTAAATAAAATTACGCGTTGCCACCGAAAACTGTTAGTCCAAGTCTTTGAATTAGCATACTAAGGGCTGATTCACACTAACGACGGAATCGGAAGCGGAGTCGGAATCGGTAGCGCAAGGAGCGTTACGATCCAGTGTAAATCAAAAATCGGAATCGGAAGCGGAGTCGGAAGCTCGACGGAATCGGAGTTAGAAGGATTAGAAGAGTTTCTTTTTCTTCCGATTCCGCTTCCGTCGCTTCCGATCCAGTGAGAACAAGGTGAACAGAATCGGAAGTGGAAGCGGAATTATCAGCCAATCAAAAAACTCATTACCAGGCTCTTTCAAACTTAAAGCAAAAAAAAAAAGGCGGCTCTAGAGGAAAAACTGGCAGAGGCTGTGAGACAGTTCCTGTTCTTTATGACACTGAGTCCTGCAGGGACTTCAAAGACACACTGAGCAACGCTTCCGTCGCTTCCGTCAGTAGTGTAAGTAGCCCTAACAAAACAATAACTACAACAAACAATATTTTAGTGTTGATAATTGTGTCATGGAGACGCCGAAACGTTGGCTTTACACTTATTTTTTCATCCTTATGCTTTAGCAAATAGCTTCTGATGAATCAGCCGATTTTTTTTCAGGTTTTACGGCTCTCTTTTCCGCAGGCTTTAATTATCTCATTCTCATGGCTGTGAATAAACCTCGCAAGGCGCTCTGCCGTAATGCTCGGATGTGTGTGAGATATCACGGCTCTGCAAAAAGGAGGCTAAAATTAAGTATGAAATAGAAAAGTTTATATGCACTAAAACTAGCAATATGACAAAAAAATTAACAAGTGGTGGGCTCTCTCTTTAAGCTTCTTTAGGCTCTGCCCAAAGGTTTTGCTCTGCCCCATATTAATTTGATGTAAACTTTTGCATTTTTAGTTATTTGTTGTATTTCTAGAATAGGCAGTATTTTAATGTAGCGTTAGTATAAGGTTAGTATCATCTTATAAGTCGTGATTGATGTCTTGTGAAATGAAATTTTTAAGAAAACGTAGTACAAGCCATATGAATTTAGACTTGACAGCGAGACACTTTCATGAGCCCATACAATTCAATTTCACAACCGGCAAATTCAATTTCATTCGGCATACAAATTTAACTTCATGACTTATGGACGCTAGAACTCGCCAGAGCGGTTGCTTAATCTTCGCCCCGTTTTCCAGCCGGGAATGTTATTTCAGAACGGAAAAATGTATGCACAGGTCTTTTGGGACAATACAGTGTGATGTATGTTATGTAGGCTATACTCTGGCACTTGCACCAACGCATTGCTGATCACACTACCCAGTCTTCTTCCACTGGCAACAAACACTTCATTATTAACGAACACCGTATTGTCCCAAAAGACCTGTACAGATAGTTCTCTATTCACAGGAAGTGTGTGAATAAGTTCGATATGCCAATTAGAGAATTTTCACCATCTCTCAATGTCCAGTGGGACTCAATTCAAGTAAAACTATTTGCATGACATTGCATGTGTAATTATGAAATGTGTCAATCTTGAGCGATTTTTCTGACAGTTTATCATCTTGCATTTGAACTAGAAAATGGTGTCACGATGTCACTGAATCGTTGTTCTTTCTCATCGCTAATTTGTACTTGTTTATCATAATTCCAGTCTGGAAATTGTCGCGCGCGAATCCGAAATTGAAATTGCCGTGGTGAAACTGAAATAGAATTTGCCGTGGCTGTAAAATTGAAATTGCCTTGAAGATGAAATTGAAATTGCCGTGAGTAAAATTAAAATTGCCATGGTGGACTTGACATTGCCGTGAGTGAAGGTGAAATTGCTGGGATGAAGCTGAAATTACTGTCACACTTCTGGACCACCGTAGTAGATTGCTTCTAATGTAAACTCGGTAGAGAATTATCAAATTTTAGCATTTTTGTAGGTATTGTGGCAATAGATTTAAGCACATTTTTTTGTATTTTGTGTCTTCGCTCTTCTTGCATCTTTGAGGGCCGTCTAATAGTCATCAGTTATGCGATTCCGTTGACTGTCAGTGAAGACCTCCACAACCTCTCCCCCCACTTTCACAGGTAGCGGGTGACAGGAAGCGGGTAGCGGGTGGCGGTAAGGAGTGACAGGCAGCGGGTGGCAGGTAGGGGTAAATTACTGAATAATATTAGGTTGGGAAGGCGCGCGGGGAACGATGGGAAGAGGGAAAGGGCGAGAGGCCTCTCTTTTGTCTTTTCCCTTCCCGGCATTCCCCGCGAGCTGACGTTGTTTCCCTTTCCAGGCCTACGGCCAAGAAACCTTTACGGTCAAAGCACGAAACAGGCCTCTGCGGAGGAGAGAGCGAAAACGCTCAATCTTTAGTTTTGCCAAAGTCGCAATAAAAGTTCAAAAAATGACTGTTTACGACCATTTGTCGTTTCGTCGATGGTAGTCTTGGTAGTAAACATCCGAGGTTTTCTTTGCGTTTCAGCAGTGTGAGGCTGGTCAAGGCCGAGTTTTTTTCCTAGAGGGTCTTAAAGCCAGGATACGAATCGTAACTTGACCGCCAGTGTAACATAAAACACGTTTATTACATAAACACCTGTGAAATACTACAATTTTCCTTTTACTAAAAAATCCTATCTTCATCGCAAGCAGTGGAGATACTATTTTTGTCTTTCACATGTGAGGATATTGGCGTTGCCATAGTTACTAAAATGATCACCATACTGCTACAGTTACATAATCCCTTAAAAATTACTTAGATGTGTTGCTGTATGATCGAAACATCATCGGTTCCTCTTCGGAAATCTTCGGAAAATGTCCTAAAACTGTTCGAAAACGTTTGTTTTTCCTTCGGAACAATCTTGGAAAATCTTCGGAAATCTTCGGAAAATCGTCAAAAACGTCGTTATTAGTATTTAGTTAACAGAATATTACATGCCTTACTGCCATGCTTGTGGATATGAATTTTATCTTCTCGCGTTCATTCGAAGATAAAATTCATATCCACGCGCGGTCATGTAATATCCTCTATTTCTTTCATCAATCATGCGACGAATACATTAACGCTAACATTTGATAACATTATGACTACTTAAGGTAATTCCTTAGTATTGCATTGCGCATCCCTTCTGCGCACGATTTTTGCGTCATCAGCGCGCGCACATGAGCGCGTGCACGTGCAAAACGTAAGGGATTTCCCTTAAACTAAGCTCGATAACGGAATAAGTTCTCCTTTTCTCTTAAACGAGCACGGTGACCCCCGATTTTTATTTCAGGTATTTGTTACGAATAGTCTAATGAAGAACATATTTGAAGAGGAAAAAAAGTTTGATAGTAGAACATGATTTTTTTTTGGAAAATAGTTCCCAACTGAGTGTATTTTGGCCAAGGCGAGGACTTCAAGTTAGCCACGGAACTGTCCGAAAAAGTGCAATATCCCCTCAACCAGTCGGTCAAAAACGGCTTAAATGAAGCAATACTGCTTTTGTCAATAAATGAAGCTTTACTTTCAAGACAAAATTTTGTGTCCTTCAAGTAACCAAGATTTAATTCTGTATGAAGGTGATTCGAACTTTTAACGCGCAACAAGTAAAAATACCCCATTTTAAGAGCCTGCTGACGCGTAAACAAGCACGGTGACCCCATTTTTTTATCGCATTTTTATAATGTTCATATCATGAATGTTCATTACACCAAGTTTCAAAAAAAGTTTGATAGTAGAACAATTTCAAGGGAATTACCTTAAGGAGGCTCGAAAGGGTTTTTCGTTGCTATATTGCTTGTGAAACGATGGAAGATTACAAAGAAGGATGTTTAATGGTGTGGGCAAACTATATGTCTCCTTGCAACTCTATTGTTGGGCTATACTTTAAGGGTACTTGTGACGTCATATCAGTTACCATGGCAACGCACGAGGTCCACAAAAGCGTCCTCTAAATTTCAGTTTTTGTAAATTATCTGAGAAACTAATTCGGTGACCTACCATTTTTATTTCTTTGTTGGAAAGTTCCCTAAATTCTTTAACTTTTCACACAGTATGAAAAAATTCTATCTAGTAGAATTAAATGTATTTAAAGAAAACGCGTTTTATGGCTTACAGAAAATTCCACTAGATAATTTTCGCCGAAACTTTTATATCTGAAGTGCCATTGCGAATGCTGCGTGCATGCAAAAAATCAAGATAGGTCACCGAGCGAACTTTCGAGCTAAAAACAAATGTTTTCTGCAGATTTTATTTCCGGTTCGCACGATTTTACGCAGCATTAACTTCCGGTGTGCTGATTTTAATACTGGTTCAGCTGACGCGTGCATCTTAGTTATGACGTGTGTAGATTGCGCGCGCGCGTGCAGCTAAAAACCCTTTCGAGCCTCCTTAAGGTGATTCCCTAGTTTTGCACTGCGCATTCCTACTGCGCACGATTTTTGCGTCATCAGCGCGCGCGCGTACAAAACGTAAAAGATTTCCCTCAAACTTAGCTCGATAGCGAGATGATTGCTCCTTTCCTCTTTAACAAGCACGGTGACCCCCACTTTTTATTTGATACATTCAATGAGAACAATATCCTCAGCAATAACTGAAAAAAATGGCAGAATTCTATGGCTACTTTTTTGGCAAATTAAATTAATTCTACAGATAGAGACGTACCGGGCCCAACAGAGCAAGTCCAAATTATGTTTCCTTTAAAGGGAACCTCCACTCTGACAAAAAGTTCTTTTCAAAACCCACGAAATAATTTTAAGAGTCGATTTTGTTTGAAGTTTTAACTACCAAAGCGCGTTAACCTTAAATACATGAATTATAGAATCGTTTATGTTTGTTTTCAAAGTTCCCGGGCGCCGCCATCTTGAATAATTGCGACGTGAAATAGTTGCCCTTTTGTTATTAGACAAAAGCTCTTTGTGTCAGAACAATAGAGCAACCAAGACACGTTACAATTATTCAATATGGCGGCGCCCTGGAAACAAAAATACGCGATTCTGAAATTCGTTTTTCTCCTTTATAGACACTCTCAGTCGAAAAAATTAAAACTAACGTTATTGCGAATACTATATCCTGCGGTTTAAAGTGATTCTTTGGTAAGAGTGGAGGTTCCCTTTAAAGAATAAAAATATTAACCTCTTACTAACCGAGCGCGAGGGCCCTACTTGGGAATATCAATAGGGAGTTTTAGCATTGACGACGGCGACGGCAGGGACGAAGCCTTGTAAAAAATGTATTTATAGTTTACCTTCGAATGTTCAGTAGGCCTATCGGTCTAAAAACTTGCTCAGGCTAAACATTCATCGATAGCGTTCAATTCGAAAAGAAGATACAAAAAATTCGCCGTTGCGGTTCGCGTTCTTAAAGACACGTAGAAGTTAGTAATTTCACGTTGTTGTTTCGTAGAGGACGGCATAGAAATGTACCAAGATTCAAAACGCACGTACACAGCTATTGTTCTACTCATTAAACCTTTTGTTTGATGGCGTTCCCGTTGCCGTCGTGGTTTGCCAAAACTCCCTATTGGCCCGAGGTCGCGGCATTACGGTAGCGAAGCGAGGTCTGTTCAAAAACGACCGAGGGCCAATATTCCCCAGTACGGCTCTAGCAAGGTAGGTTAGTAAGTAGTTTACTATATGGCACTCGGGTTATGCTTGTTTTGAATTGAGGCGCCACGCACCTCTCGTAAGGTTTAACAGGATTGGCCGAGAAAACAATAGAATAAACAACAGAAACAATGGCCCTAGTCCTGAAAACAGTAGAGGTGGATGAGTCCGGGAGCAAATAAAATTAGAGGTTCCGAAGAGGTGCGTGACTACTGTTTGAATTTGCCGGCTTTCGAAAACAAAAAATACACAGCCGATAACCGTTTCCATGGAAACGGTCCGTATGGCGAAATCTTGACCAAGAAAGAACCAATCAGAACGCTCGGATTTACCTTGCCATATAATAATAATACATAATGCAGGGTATTTGAAGCCATTTTTCCTGGGACGTAGATGAATAAATGATCAAAGAAAGTAGAACTCTGTGTGATATAACACGCCGCATTGGCGTTGTTGCGAACAGAGATCACCAAAAGTCATCTTAATAACTGTTTTTGTCAGCACTGTGGCGTGAAAAGAAGCACCGTGACCCCCTCTTTTTATTACGTTTTTAATATCTCCATGTCTTGTAACAACACCGTACGAAGTTTCATCGGAAATCTGTAGTGGATTCTTTTACTAGGGAATCACCTTAATTCTCATCGGAACAGCAACAACTTAAACCGCTAAAAGCAACGTCAAAAGCTTTGAAAAAAAACTGCCATTTAATATCTCCTTTCAACATATAATCCAGCTAACTGAACACTTAATTACATACTTATGTTATGAGGCACTTTTTTTACACGTAATTTTTCATATCAAACAATACCGGGCCTCTGTTTAATTATCTCTACAAGAGTAGCAAAAAATTGTAAAATTAAGCTTCCATGCTTTGTTTTGTCAAATCTACAAAAAGCTCTTTTTCCAGAAATACTTATATTGGAACGCACTTAACTTTACATATTATACAACGGTTAGTAAACTGATAATAACTTGTTAGAGCTGATGTCTGTCCGTATTGCACTCCTTAGCCACTGATTACCCTGTTGTTATACGATGATAATGACGAAAGTTGACCTTACGATGAGAAGTACGAGAACATAATTTGAAGTGAAACTATTGATAACCGAAGACTTTTAGTTTAAACTTATTGAGGTTCGCCTCAAGAGATTTTGCTTGAGAATATCATAAACACTATATGTAAATAATCCCAGTTTTATTTGTATGAGAATGCTCAATTGCCAATACGAAACGGAGAGGCGACAGGAAACCAGTGGAACAACAAACCCACATTATCAAGGAGCGCATTATCGCCCAGTCAGGCGGACAACAAAGCTAATTATAAACACACAAAAACAAATCAACTCCTAATATGGCTTGGCCACGACTTCATATACAAAACAGACAAAAAAACTTCGCGATCTGCTCTTGGAGAACAATTTTTTTTATAATTGCTTTGAATTTCTTTCAGTGTCACGTAACATAAAGTAGAAGAGCCGCTGATCGGATGCACGCGGGTGCATGCGCCAGTGTTTCACCTGGATAAATAGAATAGAATCTCGGCCAGATGATTAGCGATCATACTGTCCAGGATCCGAAGAACTGCCAGCCTTAAGATTCGTTCTTGGAAAGGCAGGAACAGCGCGCGATTCGAACGAATACGAGCCAAGCACACCAGCGTGGAGGCAGCGCGGCGGAGCATGTCCACACTTGTTCCACAGAAACTCTCCGAATGAAAGCCGGCCTGCGCCAGCCCGCTGCCCGATGAATAAGCACTCATGCTAGAGGCCGCGTCCTCGATAAATTCTAATAACATCGAAATACAAGCCTTGCTATCGCCGAAACCAACGAAGGAATTCTCTCCTTGTGCAAGGTTGGACAGAAGAACGAGGGCTAGTTCGCGAGTTACTGGATTACCTCTCTCCCCGACAAGACGAACCAGCATGGTGTACAACTCGTCTACACGCGGTAACGGCGGAGTGTTAAGAATCATGTCGACGTTCGACTCTAAAATGCTCATCTTTGCCAGAGCCTCTAACACCAGCTGTCTCGGGGACAAGGAAGTCCCTGGAGTAGCTGTCGGCAGAGGATCTTGAGCAGCCGCCGACGGGCACACGAACCAGTGAAGTAGGCCGTCCAACAAGGGAAGACTGATAGCCTCAGGGTACAAGGCAAGATCAAGCTGACCTGCCACATTAGCTGTTATCACCAAGGCGTTCTCACGCAGACCTTCCAGGCAATACCACCACCAGTCGTGCCGGTCATCGCTCGGACACTCCACTTCGATTTCATCCTGAAGATACGAATGCCGATAAGGAACTCGCTTGGCGTGTTTATGATGAAGCAGTAACAACCTACCGACAATCATGAGCATGCCGGCGTGCCGTGACATTTCTGCGTCGTTTCCCGGGACAAACGAAAGTCCTCGAAGAATGTTCGATACGCAAAGACAACGCCGTGAAACGGCATCTTGGCTCTCCGTTCTTAAGCACAAAGGTGCGTCTTCCTTTCCGCACGCTTGCTCCTCGATAATTGGTTCCTGTTTCACGTTTATTTTACTAACAACTGACTGTATATAAGCATCAGAGTCTTCAATGTCAGAATCGCCACTGCCTGAGTCCAGGTCCAAATCAAGTTCCTTTTTTAACCGCGCAGTAAACTGTTCTTCTTCACTTTCTTTGTCGCACTTATCGTTTTCTCGAGTTTTTAATTTCTCCTGGAGTTTCTCTTCGTTTTTAACAGCAATGTCATCTTTAGACTTACCTTCCCCCGACATAGTGGGACAAGATGAGCCATTTTTAAGTTTTGTACAATTCGTGCCACATTTCTTTTCAGTTGAACAACGCACATCCATGCACTGAGCAGCCGATTTCCCCTGGCTAAGTCCAGACAGCTGTGCTTTTTCACTCTCAATTTTCAGCTTGCCTTTGCAGTTCTCAATTTCCAAGAGAGTGTCAGTTTCCTTGACTTGACTTTCTCTTTCCTCGTAACTTGTCGTGATGGAGTTTTCTGCTCTCGGCATCCAGCCAAGATGCGTCTGAATGTGCCGAGTGGTGTCTCCACCGCCCATTAGCCAATCGCTTGAGCCACTTTGAAATCCGTCCTTTAGAAACTCAAACGTGGAGCTAACCAAGAAGGCACTGAAACTGTTTCGCGCATCTCTGCTGATTTTTTCAACCTCTTCGTCTTCTTCTTTCTCTTTGTTTTCGCGGGACGCTTCTACCTCGTTTTGTTTCAGGAACACCGCACCGACACTGATTTCGCTCTCGGCGAACGTGTCAAAAATGTCAATCAAATAGCGGCGGAAATGGTCGATAAGATTATCAAGAAGACCAGGCAGTTGGGCTAACATGAAGTAGGCGACGGTGTTGTCGTCATACAGCAGAATGTTAAGAGTATCTAGAGCCCAGGTGGCCTCTGATAACAAGCCAGATTTCAGTGACATCATTACTCGCCATGCTTCCACAGGGCCTGGGAAAAAACAAAGGAAAGTTCTCAGAACAATTACAAGCATTAGTAGGACATCTCTACCCTTTCCCTGCTCGAGATACACAGTACGTCCGAGAAGTTTCCAACGGTTGATGTAGCTCTACAGGGTTAAGAGGGAATTTAAGAACTGAAAGAGAACGGCAAACAGAGAATATTTAAAATAAAGTCTACCTTTCACTGGTGGTATAAGCTAAGTGTACCCAACAAGAACAAGAAACCTCAGAATTGATCTAAGTCTAGCTCGATAGGCGAAAAATGACTGCGGCAAAGGATAACAGGATAGAACTACTGTGATCCTTATGCTTTCGTTTCTCGATGTTTTGTGTTGACTCTTGTGTACGCACATATACAGAGGTTTTCAATTCAGTGTCGTGAAACCAAAAACCAAAACCTGAAGTAAAACCAAAACCAAAGTAATTGCTTTAGCCAATCACAAACGACACAGAAAATTCAATGAACCAATCAAAACTCGAAGCAACACTTGTGGCTAGCACAAAGTGCTGGAAAACGCGTGCATGCGAGTCATGATTGGTTTTGGTTTTACCTCTGATTGGATGAAAAATTGGCGCGAGTTTTTTAAGACAATAGTGTGGCGTACAAAGTGCGAGACCAATAGGCCGTTTCCGAGCTCCCTTGTACCTCTGTTTCAAAGCGAGTCTATGTGCGAAACCATTCTTATGACTTTGATTTGCATGAAAATGAAACTGCACGCAGAACTCATTTTCATGTGAAAGGCTTTGCACTTAGACTTGTTTTGAAACAGAGGTACAAGAGAACTCGGAAATGGCCTATTACTTTTCGACACTCAAATGTAAACCGCTCTTGTTTGCATCCTCAGTCATAACCAGGCTTACGAAAACCACGTTTGTTTTGTTTTTTTTTCCTTTGTTGTTGAACCTGATCTAAAAAAAAAAAATGTAATACTGAAAATACAACATACCTAAATCTCGAGACGTAAGCTTACGCTTCTTAGTAAACACGGGTCTTGTAGTCTCGATGCAGTCATTTGGAAATGGCATCTCTCTCTTGACAGATGGAGTATGAGCTTGCTGTTGCAGTTGCTGTGTTGTTGCTGCTGTGAAGGTTGTGATGGCGTTTGGGACGGATACTTCATTTTCGGTGCTGCTTGAAGTGGTGCCTGCCCCAGTGATTGTCTCGAGGATGGAGACGGTGAAGGACTGGGGCGATAAGGCGGGGTTGCAGGAGAATACTGGTTTTGTTGGCGGCCTGGGTACGAGCCATATGGTGGTGCCGGCGTGAACTGGGGAGGAGGGCCACTGGACGGACGTGGGACTCTCCCACTGTGGGCCCCAGGGGGATAGTCCACCATGTGCTCGGGCTCTGTTGACGGGCTATACTGAGAACCCCACAATGGGTGCATCTTTTCTTGGGAACTTGCACTGGGCATCATGGAGTGAGGCGACGACAGAGACCCTATCAATGATGGGCTTGCACGCTGCGGGTATTGTGAATGTTGATAGTTAGCTCCTGGATGTCCTGCTTGTGTGTTCGACTGCTGAAAGAACTGTGACAACGACGATGGACCCTGATACATGTTACGCTGCGACATCATGTACGAAGGGAGCCCTCCCTGGGGATGATTAGCAAAACTGTTTCTTCTTTCCCCACCGTATGTGTACTGAGGCATTCCGAATGGACTGGACGAGGCAGGGGGATTCACTTGATAATTCCCATGGTTGTCTCTATAATCTGGAAACATTTTACCGGTGTCAAAACTAGGTTCCGGGTAGCCGTCTTTCATGTTATAGCTCGGAGGCAAATTAGCGGGAGATTCGTTTGTCATGGAGCTGTAGGAGCCGTGAGCAGAGGCCGACTCGGCCGGTCTGTGACTCTGAGTCAGACTGCTTGTGGGTATTATCGCTTCTGAACAAGTCACGGTCGCATTCGGAGGCGGAATACCTGAACCTTCAAGAAGATTGATCTTGATGTCGTCCATAGAATTACTCTTGCTGAATTTCATCTCATACGACAACAGATATCTGGAGTACTGATTGCGAAGGACATTCACAACACTTGGTTGATCTGTTGGTAAGTTCAAAGCCTGTAAAACATCCTGCCAAAGTTTTCTCCGGACGACCTAGAGCAAACAAGGTGACATACGAGTTTCAACATACTATTTTACAAAATGAATGTTACCACAATGTTTGCAGGTAACGATCCCAGAAAAAACTACATTAAACACGAAAATAAACGTGACTGAAGTTACACGTTGTTCTCCTTTGTCGGTCTCTTCACGAAATGTAACTCTTTTTGGAGCATAAAGGCTCACAATTGCAGGAAATTAAGATATTGCTGCTGGGACGCTTGTTAATTGCAGGATGTCAATTTTTATGTTTTTTTTTGGCGGTTCACTTGTAACCATTGATATCAATGGGTGGAGCAAAGCACTGCGCAGTTCACTTGCTCAAGAGAACAGAGTTTTTGGCTGGGCCATTTGGACGCTCTTATCGCTTGACCACTGTGACACATCACAGCCAATGTTAATTATTATACATCAGACTCGCTACGAAAAATCTGATCCCCAAGCCAGGAAAAAGGCCCTAGAAACGAGGTTGAGGCAGGCAAAATCATCCTCACAGAAGGTCAATTTTTCTGGTGTCCAGTCCTTAATGAAACCCCCAGTTGCTTAGAGTAACGTATAGTAAAATTCATGGTCATTATAACTGCCATCAATTTTTAGCCATCAGAAGCTGTTTTATGGGACTCACCTCCTGTAAGCCACCTCTATCCCTGACTACAGTGAAAAACTTGAACAGATCCAACGGCTGTCTCATCACAATTGGAACCTGGGTGATTTGTGTGCCTTTTAAAGACAAAAACAAATCAGTATCAGGTAAAACGACTAGCTAAACTCTCTGCAATGGCAATGGAGGGGCGTTATCAAGGGTTTTCGTTATAGATTACCTTGGCTACTCATGAACGCTTGGTATTTATTCAGGAATTCCTTCCGCTCTGGTTCATCGGAGAGTTCATATAACTTCGAGAACTGAAAGAGTTTTACAAAATTATACACGATGGTTAATGAAGTACCAAAACAAGGATAGTAAATAAAGGGGGAAAGTTTCTAAAGAAACTGTCATGCTGTGTCGGTGACGATTATTACAAGATAATTTGGTTTTATCAGCTGGGTTGATAATGTGAATTGGCCGCCGTAAAGAGATTAGGAAGGTGATGTTTTGAGCGTTAGCCCTCCGTCGGAGTGACATAGTTGTTTGCTAAACAAAGCCTTGCATACCGCAGTTGTGCCTTAAATCTGAACTGACCAATCAGGATTCAGCAGGTGGGAAAACTGTACTGTCCTGCATCAATGTTTGTTCAAAGGAAAGGCATTGAAGTCGGGCAGCTTTTCTTGATGGAGATACTGTAGTATTGAATATTTACAGAGAGGGATTTAACAATACAAAAACCATAACAGATTTTGAAAAGTGAAAAGTAAGAAACGTTTTGTCTCTCTAAGCTTTTAATTTGGTGCTGAATTGAACTGAAATTGGGTCTTATCATGCAACTCCAGTAGGACAGCCTGCTTTTGAATGTGGATCATACTGTGTGCACAGCCACGGTATGCAAGGAGCTGGCACACAAATAATGGTACCAAACACTGTTATAATTACTTTTAGTTCTCTTCCTTGACTGAGGGAGTGGAATAGGGGTGATACAGGTACAGTGAATAGGGGTGATGAAGGTAGTTTGCATGGCTCCCAGTAAAGGGTGCACTAATGGACCTAATGAATAAAGAGCTTGCTTACCTTCTCATACTGCTGTTGATGTTGTTGTCTTGATGAAGGAAACTGATATGAAGACTAACAAACATAACAACACAACAATAAATAAACAAACACTTAGAAGGAGAAGGTTGTCACTACAAGATTGGCACCAAATGAGTGACTTATTTTTCATTTTGGAAAAATGGTTGCTTTATACTAGAGATGAGTTATCTCAAGCCAAATTAATGTTAGGAGATGATTTATCTGTGTCTCACGGATAAATTATTTAAATATAAATCCACTGTTTAGACAAATTATGTAGCCAAATCAGTCTTCCACTGATTCCTCTGTCTCCAAGATGCACTGACAGAAGAATTTGGCCACATAATTCATCTAAATCTGTCTCAGGAAAATGAATAACAATCTTGAAACTGCAAACTTTATTTGGTTCCTAAATTTATATTTTTACAGTTAGATTGGCCCATGGATAATTCAGCCAATGAAAATCACCAGCAATACTACTAGGTTTGAAAAGTCACTATTGCAATTAATTTCATACTTTGATCTTCAGATTACTATTAACGATTCTCCAACAACTGGTAATGATACACTCAGACGAATTTCAACTTTTTTTAAAAAAAAAAGAACAAAAAAAGGGAACAAGAACAAAAACACAATTCATTTTTGAGGAAGACTGAGCTCCAAGTGGACAAAGGTGAGAAGGAATAGGCTTACTTCTTAATTTTGACACTCTAATGCCAAAATCAATGCAAGTAACAAGATCATAGGGAATGGAATTTCATACAATAGCTGCAGAGTTGACAAATGAATGAGAGCAAGTTATTTACACCAGTTACCATAGAGATGGGGTTGTTAGGAAGAGAAGGGTTGATTTCATCCAGGTCAATTTCTGCATCACCAAATGACGATGTAATGGACACTCCAGATGGAGATACTCCAGGGGATAAACCAGAGAAGTTGGACAGGGGTGATGAGGGTGGAGAGGGTGGTGAGCCTTCTTTGTCCATGGTGGGTAGGTCCAGATTTGAACTGCTAAGTTCACGAGTGTCTGCACTATTCTGAGCTGCAAAAGACAAGAAAAGGAATGTGACGATGAATCTTCACTATTAACTGAATAACAGATGTTTATTTCCTGTGTCAAATTTCCTGGACATGAATAACTTCAAGTCATTTTTGTGTGTTTGAGAAATGCAGTTGGCCAATGAATTGTGTGTTGTGCTGCTACACTCCAGAGGCCCGTTTCTCGAAAGCCCCGGAAACTTATAGGGCCCGTAAAGCCATTTTCAATTAATCCGTATCTAAAAACAGAGAAGTGTATACACCTGAAACTTCTTGTATGAAGAGAACTTCTGTTCATATTAATAATACGTGAATAAAACAGCTCCAAGGCTGTGCTCTAGCAAAATTTTCAGGGCGCCCTTCGGGCGCCTAACCATGACAATTAGGTCGCCCAGCCTTCCAGGTTGGTTGTCCGAATTCATTAATTAATTAATAATTAATTAATAGTTCATTAATTAGTTAATTGATATTCCATTTCATGGTTTAATCATTTAATAATTAACAGTTCCAGGGAATCCGCATAATTGTCAAACATTTTGATCTTAAATCTCTCTCGTTCAATATTCACTTCACCGGACACGGGCGACGAAGAGAGTTACTAAATTAAGCTGTCGCGCACTCTTTTTAGCGAACTTGTGATATCATGAAATCCTGTTATAAATTAACCACATACGTGTTAAAACCGCTTAGAAATTTCTTTCAAGACCACTGAAATAGGTTTCGGAACAAAAGGGTTCTTATTTCAAACTTTCGTTTTCACCAAATTTTGATCGAATTATTACAATTGCGAGCAAGTTGCCAAATATGGTGCTGATAAACATCTTTTATGCCACGAACGAAGCTAATTAAATAAACAAAAATTTGCATAAAGGAAAGTTTCGTTTTATTAATCACGCACTCACTGTTGAAACCGTTGAAACACAAAAAAAAAAGCATCATCCACTTCAATACAAAAATTAGATCTTCAACAAATGCTTGTGCAAAAATCGTGCAGTTTCTCACGGGCAAGGACAAAATAATTTTTCGTGCTAAATCATGTGGAACAATATTACATAACACAGACGTGACAACTTTGAGCGTGAGCAATTCGTGTTGTTGTCCTGCCGAATATTTTTAGTTCTGTAAATATCATCAAATTATCAAGTAAAATTAGAAAATGTTAGTTAAAATCAGGTGCTCGCTTTATTGTGTCGTTCAATGGACAAGAAAGCTGGGCCATGCACTATATTAAAAAACCGGAAGAGAAACCACCGAAGCGAAACAAGACCCATGACTAACTTAATATGTAACCTAAAGGTACGGCTAATATAGATCACACAGGCTATTGATGCGCTTTCAGCGCTTTTGTTTTTTGGGCTAACGGGAGCGTGGGAGCACAAGGAAGTTTCTTTTTGTTTCGTTCCGTTCCGTTTCAATACGTTCGCTGGTTTCATTTCGGGTTTTCACACAAGCCAAAATCTAGGCGCCCGGACGGGCGACCGCTTTTCTTTTTCAGTCGCTCGAGACCAAATGTTAGTCGCCTGAGGCGACCGGGCGCCGTTAGAGCACAGCCTTGAGCTCTGTAATCATAAGGTTCGAGATTTTGCAACGGCTTTCCGGGTGCGAAAACTTTTCGGGACCTTCGAGAAACGGGCCCCAGATCACTGTATAACCTGGTTGCATTGATAGTGGTGTGCCATTGGATAAGACACCTAGCCCTCATGCTGCCCTGCACAAGGGTCTAAAAGGGTACTGGTAAATTTAATGCTGGGGATAATGCTACAAGGAAAAATGAAATATACTCAACAATGTAACAATTTCACATTCATGCCTCACCATTTACAGGTGTTCCCTGTGGTTGTGACGGAGATGAAGTCACAGTTGCAGGCAGGGAAGCCACAGAGGGAGGAGCAGAACCTTGGGAGGGTGGCTGCTGTTGGTCATCATTGTCATTTGTCAATGATGCTTCTCCTGCTCTCATTGACTCGATCATGGCCTCCACATCCTCTGCTGTTGGTAGTTCATTTAATGTTGGGGATGGTACACGACCTGTGGAGAGGATCAGTACTCTTGATCAGCGTTACTGAACTAGAAAGCAAAGAATGGTCATCGCAGTATATTATCCAATTTAAGCAACTGGAAAGAAAAAGCCTGGAAAATCAGGGCTTCAATGGGATTCAAACCCGTGACCTCTGATTACTGGTGTGATTCTCTACCAACTGAGCCATGAGGTCAAATATTGGGAGTGAGGTCAATAAATAAATTGACCTCGCTCCCAATGTGTGGAGAGAAGAAGCCTGGAAATCAGGGCTTAAACAGGATTCGAACCCGTGACCTCCAAGAATACTGGTGCGATGCTCTGCCAAGCTGTGAAGCCACACATTGGGATCAAGGGAAATCTGTCATAAAACAACTGATTCATGCTTTTACTGTTACTGTGCATAAGTGAGTTGATGAACTTGGAACTTTGGAGACCACCCAAACTAGAGCTATTGGCTGATCCTTCAGTGAATCTTATACTTCTTTCATACTCTCCCAGCTTTCTGTGTATATCATAACTTCATAATTCATGCTATAGCACAAATAAATAGTTAATAAACAAAAACGTTGAAACAAAATCTACAGGCATTGACCCTCAAGGTTCAGGTTCCAACACATGTTAATTTTATAATAGAAGAGACATTTACTACTTAAGTTTCTTGATTGTTATTAACAAAAAGGAGCATGCAATCAATGCACAAAAATGAGCTAACACATTGCTACCAACAGGTCTTATTGGAAACCTTGTGACAGATATATGACATGAGGCAGCCTTGTTAAAATGGTTTGTAATAGCAGGCAGGATACCAGAAATAGAAGACAGAAAATGCCAGAGAAGAATTGTCATTAGTCAGAATAAGTGAACTCCAACATGAAATAGGTGCCAGATAATTAACTATGCAACTCGTCTGCCAACAAACAAAGATTTGCCAAGGGGCAAGAAATATTTAAAAGTTGCTTGTCTGAAAGGCAAGCTACTGTACTATAGAATTCAAGTTTTTTTCAAGCTCAGAGTTTTGGCAAAACTCTTCAGATAATTATAAGAATTGTGCACACCTGTTTGTACATTTGGACCCAGCATAGACCCTAACTGCATTGGAGACATCCTTGAAGCAGACATGTTGTCAGAGGCTTTATTGCTCATCATCATGTCTTGAGGGCTACCATATGGTGGTCCTGCACCTTGCGCTGTGCTGGGATACCTTGATCCAGAACTGACTGCCTCAAGCACAGCCGCGGCTGCTGCAGCAGCAGCAGTCCCACCAACACCAGACCCAGACGTAGAAAGGTTTGAGCCTCCTGTACTAGCTGGAGGGAGGCTACTGCTGGAGACACCTGAACCTGACATCTGTGTTCCACCCATTCCAAATGGAGGAGGTAGTTTACTTGGGGGGTAGTTTGGCATACTTCCTGTGGATGTTGGACTATCTGTGCCAAAATTGGGCATTCCAACAGATGGAGAAGTCCCTTTGAATGGAATTGATAAAAACACAAACTTGATAAATGACAATCTCCTTTGGTTGATTAGCTGCAAGTTAAAACTGTTGTCTACTTCAATTCAAAACAATCAAAGGAATTCAGGTCATTATCAGACGTCAGAATTTATATGTGGAACCTAACTTCATGACAGTCATATGATGTACATAGAACTGCCTATCATTTCATTGTGACTTTTCTTAGAGAATAAACTTTCCACTAATGAAAAACACTGAGACAAACATGTTGGTCGATATCCCAAGGTTTACTAATTTGTGCTACTCACCATCAGGCACACCCCTCAAGGGTGACCCCAGAGTGATATTAGGTATAGGAGATGGCGTGTGCCTGGAGTGGAGAGGACCAGGAAATGGTGGAGGATTACCACGTTGATATGCACCTTGGCCACTGCCATACTTTGCCAGCATTTCTGAAGATGCACCCATCCGTCCCATGGGTGAATTCCCGTACGATGCTGATACTGATGGTAATCCATGCTGCTGTTGGTCAGTTGCCATTCTGTTAGGGGGGTACTCCTGGCTTGGTAAACTATCTGCCACATTGTTACTGGTGTAACGTACACCAGGAGAGGCCCCAAACATGTCTGCCGAGGATGGTTTGGGAAGAATAGGCTGTGGATGAGAAGAGGGCATCCTTGGCATTCCAGTTGGAGGCTGTGGGTAGGACTGTTGTGGTTGTTGTGGCTGCTGTGGCTGTCTTTGTTGCTGTTGAGGCATGTAAGGCATTTGTTGAGGATACTGAGGCTGAAATTTGACAATATAATGCAAATCAGATGGAGATGCATCATTACAAAGTTTTGTTACAATGGACCTACATTCTGGCATAAAACTGATGAGAGATTCAAGTTTCTAACTCCCTATTCATTTTAATAAAAGAGAATTATCCTTGCATTTCGTTAATTTGTATTAAAGTGTTACTGAAACAAAATTTTTGTATCAGAGATTTTTGCATAATAATAAAGAATGAACCTTGTTTACAAACAGTTTCAACTTTTTTTTTCGCTTGCGAATCGCGGAAAGTGCTTTTTTAGCCCCTTGAAGTTGGCTACTTGAACCCGAAATTGGCGGCCATTTTGGCACGGCCAAACCAGCCTCATGACGTCATGAGTTGTATACATTTCAGAACTCAGAGTAAACCCCGAGTGAGCATGGAGTGTGACCCAAACGTCAAAAGGCCAAAGAAACAGTCACTGGGCAAGTACTGTTTAGCTGGTGGCCCTGGAAACGTGAGTTGTACCAATAACTCAAAAACAGAGGGCATATGCATGCATATGTTCCCGCGTGATGAAACAATTCGCGAGAAATGGGTTCGCTTCGTCCAAAGGCATAGGGCAAAATGGGAACCATCTCCCAGCATCTTCTTCATCGCTATATTGATCGGTTTCGCTTTCTTCCATAAGAGAAAAGAACCAAGATGGCGAATTGTATACAACTCGTGACGTCATCAGTCTTAATCATTTGGTTCCAGGCCCCAGACACCGTTTGGAGCAAAAATGCTGTTTTCAAGCTTAAAAAACACCACTTTCCGGTTTCTTTTGGCAAAAACGAATTCGCTCACGATGATTAGCGTATTTCCAAGTACAAAATAATGCCATAATCTCCGATACAAAAATTTTGTTTCAGTAACACTTTAAGTTTTACTACTAATTGCTATGTTTTGGTGTTTCTGTTATTTAGTTCTTTATTTCATTTACTTTTTTATTGTATACATTTTAAAGAATTATATGTTCTGTAATTTATTTCCTTAATAAGTGTTTAAAATGTAAAATGTAAAATACCTCTTTTCTGACCTTATACTTATTTTCAATTAATATATGGTGGTCACCCAACTAGTTTAGCTCTTTAGTTATTTTGGGTGACCAGCAACTATATGTATTTTTAATTTATTTCCTGTTAAATTTGTACTTAATTTAATTTACAGTTCAAATAAACCTTGTTGTTGTAGTTGTTACATAAACACAAACACATATCACGCACAGTTCCAACCAATAGCCCTTTTCGCGTTTAATTTTTCTCATTTGCATTACAATGTAATCCAATGTGGATGCCAGGCAATTTCGGGCATAAACTACAAAATAGCCTGAAATTGCCTCACATACACGTTAGATTTTATTGTAATGTCAATGAGCAAAACTAACTATGAAAAGGGCTATTTGAAGGAAAAATCAAACACTTTTCAAGGCATTTCAAGGCACAACAAATCTGTTCTATTGTGAGAAAGACCTTCACGATTTGGTGAAAAAAACCTACTCTGGATTTTTTCCCAAAATTCTCCTGATAAAACTTGAACTTCTAATATTCCCCCAGACTGGTTGGACACCACTGAGCAATAAAATCTTTCAAGGACCAGGCTAGCCCATATAACTAGGTTCAAATGTAGTATAGGATGGACATTAATCAGTTCTGGCTGTAAGCCTTTCCAGCACAAGATGGCCTCTTAAATATTATTAAACTGACCTCCATGCCTCCCCGAGAATATCTATGTGGCATTTGCTGTTGTTGAAAGCTTGCATAATCTTGTGCAGGCTTTTGTATTTGATTCCCCATGTGTTGAGGCTGTCCTGGGAGAGCAGACTGTCCCATAACCTGTCTGCCCATTGACATGTTACCATAGTACTGCTGTGACTGCTGTTGCATAGCTCCCGCCTTCATACCTCCCTGTTGCATCATGTATGGTGCAAATGGCTGCTGGGAGGCTGCTTGTTGAGACTGTGGCTGTTGTTGCTGCTGTTGTTGTTGCGAGCCACCCATCATCATATATGGAGACTGCTGCTGGGGAATTCCTGGCTGCTGAAATAAGATTATTAAACTGTATATTAGCGTCACCTGTGTACAATGCAAGGTGACTCATCCATAGCTTGTTGTGTCAAAACGACTTCGTGAGTCCAAATGGTAAAGACATGAAGCCAAGGAAAAACTGCGACCCAGAGCACATTTGATAACTAATTTTGTTCCATCCACTTTTATGCCATTCAAATATTAATATTGATATTAGTATTGATTAAACCAAAAGTGTTGACGACCAGTTGACTAATCAAACAACTGATTGCCTGTGTGGTTTAGATTTAGAACCCATAGACGTTGTATAGCAGGGCTGCAAGTAATGGCAGGCCAATGGACAGTGTCCAGTTAGAACTGGGCATTGATTGGATAGATACTTGGATTTCTGGACATGTTGTCCAGTCATTTAATGACTTGTTCAAAGAAAAGTAAATTTCTAACTATTTGATAATCACAAGGGGCAACAATCATGTTTTGGAAAAAAAAACTAATAGAAAGCTAGACAAATTAGTGTTTGAGAAATTCCTGGTAGTTACAAATTTTCACAATGTCGTCAAGTCCAGGGGTGACCGCAAATCAAGTCTTGGGTTATTTTATTTACTTCACATGTTCCCAGTTAGTAGAGGGTTTTACCTTTGGCTAGATACCATTGAACCTTACATAAGTTACTGGATTGATTGAATGATTAGAAAGCACAGTCAAAAGCTGCACCAAGAACACTCCACATAGCATTTATTGCGAAAGTGCAAAAAGGAAACTAAAGCCAGACTTCCCCGCACACCTGGCAAAACATTCTTTCTTACTTAAGATTTTATCACTTGATGCAACTCATAAATGGAGCATATAACACAAAAAGTGGAAGAATAAGGTTGTCTTTAAGGGATTCTAAATCTAAGACAGCTAGTGCAACAATTGTACTTGGAATAAGATGCCGTGCATTTAACACAAACAGTGTTGCCAAATTTTGAAACCCTAAGATGATATGAATTAAAGTTTTTAAAAGGGTTTCTTGTTTATGCTTACCTTTTAGTTAGCTTCTTTTTTCAAATTAATTAAGAGATGGATTGAACCCTTCAGCTTTCATATATTCTGCACATTTTACTTTAACTTTAGTTGTAGAAATGATGTGGCAATTTCCAAGGTGTAATATTTTATTGTGTGATTTTGCCAGATGTAAACTAAAATGAACAACTGCAGTTGTATCTTGCATAACTGTTCCAAGTACTGAGTATGAGGCTGCTTCTCCAATAAATTTTAAAATGATTAACTTGTAACCTTTATTGCCAAACTGACTTGGATTCAGTTGTTTTTGAGTTCACTATCGCAGGAGTTACAACTGATT
>JAHPZR010040725.1:22500-24918 GCA_019787425.1 Platygyra sinensis | reverse complement strand
GTGTAGTCACTTCATTACGTTTTGTGGGTTCTTCGTAACCTGTTGAATGCCCTCGGCAAGACATTTTTGTATCTTATCTTTGTGCCCAGTCACGTAAAATCCCTATCCAATCCTTATGCTCAAAACTTTCCGCCATTTTAAACGGGCAGAGGTTTTTTTTTTTGACACAACTTTGTAATATGACGTCAATCGTGCATCTGTCCTCTAATAGATCATAGCCGAGAACCAATCAAAATGCGAGCATAACTTGGGTTATTATATGAACTCTGATACAACATCGGGTTTTTGACCAATGGAGCGCGCGCAGGGTCCTATCTAAGTTTTAATTTCAATATACTTAACATGCGGCTATCGCCTGAACGATCAATTTCTGGCACATGGACAGTGACCCAACTCGAAAGCTCATTGGCTACTTTGATCACTGTACAACGATTAAAATAAAATTACTTTACACAAACAAACATCAAGATAATCAGTTGGCTTTGGAGAGGGGATTTGACATGGGGGTTTGAAAAAATTGGACTGGTAATGTGATGACTAGAGACCTTGAAACAAGTTTAACCTCAGGATGACCAAGTTGAAACATGATTCCAAATGCGAAAATGTGCTGTTCACTATGAGAGGGGTGGCATTGCGCGGACATCATCATCAACATGTGATTCTCGACTGTGTCACCTCACAAGGTTAGTTTCAATCTCGGGGATGTCCTACCAAATGCCTTAAAGATGGCGGGACGGAAAAAGCGGATGAGAAGGCAGTTCGAAGGGGATACAACATTGGGTTACGGACGAGAAAATTATTTTTTGGCGTGAACTACGGTATGGGATACTAAAGAGAATGTCAGAGCAGGAAGCAAAGAAAAAGGAGAATTCGCTACAAAACTGTACGAGTTTGCAAGGCACGCATCCAAAATGGTGTTAGAAACGACGCTGCGTGTGAACAATGCGGACGAACCATTAGTTAGAAAAAACCTACTGAAAACTGCATTTGCTCTAAATATGAGTTACTTCAAAATATGCGGAGGACTTGCCGTTAAAACTGGGGGGGGGGGGGGGGGCGGGCTCTGAGGCGAGGATGACTCAGCTGTCGCTTGAAAAAAAGCGTGATAGTAAAAAAACTTGATGAGTAAGTCTTGTTTGATGTTGCGTTGTATGATATTTTCACAAGTCTTTTACTGTATCTTCTTTTCTAAGGCATCAAATTTTTAGTAATTTCGACGTCGAGGTAAGTAAATCCGATTTCGCAGTTTTACTTCTAGTGCGGATTGATAGTCCAATGACGCCAGTCATCTGCAATTCGTGAGTCTGGGGAGAAAGATGCCTAGGGTTTCCCCTGGCAGCTCGCCCTGTTTTGATCATTTCTGTCTCCCGGCTTCATGTAGGTGAACGCAAACTCCATTGGCTCAAACTTGATTGAGATTAACTTGCGTAAAAATGCTTCTAAAACGTCCTCCCATGACCAGAATAAGCATGCTCTGGTCTGGGCAGACCAGAGCATGCATAATCAGGTCATGGGAGGACGTTTTAGAAGCATTTTTACGCAGTTAATCAATCAAGTTTGAGCCAATGAGTTTGCGTTCACATACATGAAGCCGGAGACAGAATGATCAAAAGGGCGAGCTGCAGGAAACCCATGCATCTTTCACCCAGACTCACGAATTGCAGATACTGGGCTCATGGCTATCAATCCGCACTAGAATAAAAACTGCGAAATCGGATTTACTTACTCGACGTCGAAATTACTAAATTTGATTCCTTAGAAAAGAGATACAGTAAAAGACTTGTGAAAATATCATAAACCAACATCAAAAAGACTTACTCATCAAGTACTATCAAGCTTTTTTTTCAAGCGCAGCTGAGTATCTGCCTCAGATCCCGCAGTTTTAACGGAAAGTCCTCGCATATTTTAAGTAACCATATTTAGATCAAATGCAGTTTTCAGTATGTTTTTTCTAAATATGTTTGTCCGCATTGTTCACACGCGTCGTTTCTAACACATTTTATGCGTGCCTTGCAAACCGTACAGTTTTGTAGCGAATTCTCCCATTTTTTTTGCTTCCTGCTTGCATCTCTTTATTATCCCATACCGTAGTTCAGCCAAAAAATATTTTCTCGTCGTAACCCAATGTTGTATCCTTCGAACTGCCTTCTCTCCGCTTTTATCGTCCGCCATCTTTAAGGCATTTGGTATGACATCCCCGAGATTGAAACTACCTTGTGAGGTAGACACAGTCAGAATCACATTTTGATGATGATTCGCGCAATGCACCCCTCTCATGTGAACAGTTTTCGCATTGGAACATGTTTCATTGGTCATCCTGAGGTTAAACATGTTTCAAGGTCTCTAGTCATCACATACCAGTCAATTTTTCAAACCCCCAGTCAAATCCCCTCTCCAAAGGCAACTGATATCTTGAAT
>JAHPZR010040725.1:17500-20000 GCA_019787425.1 Platygyra sinensis | reverse complement strand
TATGACTGAATCAGACGCACGACAACATGGAATCTGTTTGTTTTATATAATAACGAAAAGCCTTTTTTACTTCAAAAATATTTCAACATAACGCAAAAGCCGGCCTTTGCCCAGCCTTTTGCCCACTTTCGCGAACACACAAAAAAGCCATTTGACGTGATCTATGATCTATACAAAATGAAGCAGTTTCATTGGTTACTATGCGTAGCAAAGAATTGTGATTGGTCGAGAAAAATCACGCCACTGTCAAACCTGACTCGAGCGTGGCTTCTCGTGGAATGAAAACTTACAGCCAAAGCAGAATTGAACTGCGAAAATGCTGGAAAAATCAAGTCAGTTTTTGTTATCGGAGCAGCTCTGTGAGCCCAAAAGCTTGGACGTTGCCTTGAAAATTACAGGAGTTGAAAAAATGCCCTCGGAAAACTTGTGGTTGCGGTCAACCTAGAGGCCATTTGATTCGAGTTTTGAATGAAAGGAGTGTAAGTGACGGTGGAGATTTCTGTCTTCTGTGGTTGGTGATTCTCAAATCAGCTTGATATAGTGTCGGAGATACATTTTAGCTGCGATACTGTTAACCGTGAGCTGTGGTTAGCTATACTTTGCTCGCTGCTTTGCATGAAACAGACAGGACCATTCGCATCGGAAAGCAAGGTAATGTAAGCTTATTTACTTTATCGATTTTAAGAAGTGATGTTTTTGATGTTTCATTCATGACATCAATCAGTGCATGTGTCAACATTTGTTTTGACATTGGGAAGAGCTGAATTTTTTAAATAAATTAATCTCAGAAACATTTTGTTTACTGGGTTTGTTAAATTCGAGATAAAGCAATGGTTTTCGGCTTACCAAGACTACGTTTGTGCGTGGTTTAGTCTCGCTCGACTGCCGACTGAGACTGCTCGAAAATAATTAAATATTTCTGTATTATTTTCTAAAAGAAACGGCTTTATCTTTCGTTTTCTGGCTTCTCGAACCTGTTGAATGCCTCGGCAAGACATTTTTGTATCTTATCTTTTGCCCAGTCACGTAAAATCCTATCCTTATGCTCAAAACTTTCCGCCATTTTAAAACGGCAGAGGGAAAAACTTTGTAATAATGACGTCAATCGTGCATCTGTCCTCTAATAGATCATAGCCGAGAACCAATCAAAATGCGAGAATAACTTGGGTTATTATATGAACTCTGATAAAACATGGGTTTTTGACCAAATGGAGCGCGCGCAGGGTCCTATCTAAGTTTTAATTTCAAATATACTTAACATGCGGCTATCGCCAACTCATTTCTGCACATGACAGTGACCAACTCGAAAGCTCATTGGCTACTTTGATCACTGTACACGATTAAAATAAAATTACTTTACACAAACAAACATTCAAGATATCAGTTGCCTTTGGAGAGGGGATTTGACTGGGGGTTTGAAAAATTGACTGGTATGTGATGACTAGAGACCTTGAAACATGTTTAACCTCAGGATGACCAATGAAACATGTTCCAATGCGAAAACTGTTCACATGAGAGGGGTGCATTGCGCGAATCATCATCAAAATGTGATTCTGACTGTGTCTACCTCACAAGGTAGTTTCAATCTCGGGGATGTCATACCAAATGCCTTAAAGATGGCGGACGATAAAAGCGGAGAGAAGGCAGTTCGAAGGATACAACATTGGGGTTACGACGAGAAAATATTTTTTGGCTGAACTACGGTATGGGATAATAAAGAGATGCAAGCAGGAAGCAAAAAAAATGGGAGAATTCGCTACAAAACTGTACGGTTTGCAAGGCACGCATAAAATGTGTTAGAAACGACGCGTGTGAACAATGCGGACAAACATATTTAGAAAAAACATACTGAAAACTGCATTTGATCTAAATATGGTTACTTAAAATATGCGAGGACTTTCCGTTAAAACTGCGGGATCTGAGGCAGATACTCAGCTGCGCTTGAAAAAAAAGCTTGATAGTACTTGATGAGTAAGTCTTTTTGATGTTGGTTTATGATATTTTCACAAGTCTTTTACTGTATCTCTTTTCTAAGGAATCAAATTTAGTAATTTCGACGTCGAGTAAGTAAATCCGATTTCGCAGTTTTTATTCTAGTGCGGATTGATAGCCAATGAGCCCAGTATCTGCAATTCGTGAGTCTGGGTGAAAGATGCATGGGTTTCCTGCAGCTCGCCCTTTTGATCATTCTGTCTCCGGCTTCATGTATGTGAACGCAAACTCATTGGCTCAAACTTGATTGATTAACTGCGTAAAAATGCTTCTAAAACTCATTAATTATTCATGCAGCTCTTACCCAACCAGAGCATCTTATTCTGGTCAGGTGGATGAGTTTAGAAACCCAATGAAAACGAGTTGAAAACACGGCCTTGAAAGAAACCCGTGTTTGAAACGATTTCTTAATCTGCATATTCATAAAGAAACAATTAACAACTTTATTTAATCACACACATAACATACAAATTTAAACTAGCACCGCATTCTTAATTTGCTTTCCAAT
>JAHPZR010040725.1:0-12500 GCA_019787425.1 Platygyra sinensis | reverse complement strand
CTCAAATGACCATCGTGTTTTATCACAGTGTAATACACGGCTTAGGCGTCTTTATTTGTTAAACCATCAGGCCCCGGTGTTCAAAGGCTGGATAACGCTATCCACCGGATAAATCGCTATCCAGTGGATAAACAGTATTGACAAAACAAACCACGCTACCCGCTGGATAGTGAGTTATCCGGTGGATAGCGTTATCCAGCCTTTGAACAACCGGGGCCAGCTCTATATTTGTTGAGTTTCGACTCGGTCACAGGGAGCCCTCAAATCCGTTTAGAACATGACTAAAAGATCAAATTAGCGTTATCGCGCGTGTTTTGTGTTTTGTGACCGTCAGTTTGAATTTTTAATACACGCGCGCTGTAAACTGCGCGGTCTGCTAGTGCGAGGTCTGGAACAGAGATTACGGAAATCTGGGACTCGCAAATTTCTCGGAGGATCCGATCACTCACCGAAAATAATAAAGTGACAAGGAATGAAACTTCTCACTTTTTTCGTCGCATGTCTCTGCCAGTTGGGTGGAACGGAAATAAGACGTGAAGAAGAGACCGGAAGTCAAAATGCGGGTTTCGTGACGGGCGTACACAGACTTGCCACAAGTCTGCCTCATGAATTTCAAGGTGAAATGTAGGATAGAATATGTTGGAAATGGCTTCTTTTTCATGTTGCAAATGTTTTGAAAAATAATTCAGCTGTGGAATATGAAGGAATCAACATTGAGTCGACAGTGGGGCTTGTTACATAAACCGTTTTCGTCGGAAACTCAGAAATGAGAAAAGACTTTCTACTACCGGCGGCCCAGCAACTTAAGGTATTGTGGCCAGCCAAAACGACATCCAGCACTTTCTTTTGACAGTCAGTCAAACCGCTAGAGGCAAACGAACGGCAACATAACTTTAAAGCTGATCTGAATCGCAGGACCGAAAAAGTCGCAAATTAACGAAAACCTCGCCGTCTCAAATCACAAAATTACCTTACAGTTTATTGGCACTGGCAAAATCTTCTCCTACGACTAATACCTACCTCATGTTGTCAGGAGGAAGAAATTTCTTAACATAACAGTCGTGAAATTCCTGAATTCTTTGAAATTAAAAGTTTTCGAGTTCTTCCCGCCACTGTGACGTCATGAATCAGATCTGGCCTTGGCATTGACCTTGACCTTGGCCCCACACAGGGGTCAAACGCAAAAATCCAATGCCACTTCCGGTTTTCGCCGCCTCGAACTTCGTAAGAGTTTGAAGAGAAAACCTGCAAGACTTCTGAAGGAAATTGTTATAAATATAGTACTGTGAGAGAAAATTACAAGCTGGGAGGACTTTAGTATGGAAAGCCATAACTGTCTTATGTGGTTGTTTATCATTATTTTATGTGGTTTCTTCGTTATGTGTTGTAGTCACTTCATTACGTTTTGTGGTTTCTTCATTATGTCTTGTAGTCACTTCATTACGTTTTGTGGTTTCTACATTATGTCTTGTAGTCACTTCATTACGTTTTGTGGTTTCTACATTATGTCTTGTAGTCACTTCATTACGTTTTGTGGTTTCTTCATTATGTCTTGTAGTCACTTCATTACGTTTTGTGGTTTCTTCATTATGTCTTGTAATGCAGTCCTGACGTGATGTGTTTTTATCATGACGTTTTGTAATAACTATGTGGTTACGCTGTTATGTGGTCTGGTATCTTCTTTATGTGGTTTCATCATTACGTGATGTGGTTTCATCATTACGTTATGTGGTTTCGTCATTATGTCTTCTTAGCCTCACTTCCGATACCAAGCTCTAGTACCCAGGCTTACTCGCTATCACGAACTGGTTAGACCGGTTTTTAGATGGGTCCCAGTTCCATCTCTTCCCCGGCGGTTGAAGACAACAAAATGGCGGAAACAGACAATTCTCTATTGCGGCTAAATACAGGAATCGATACGACTTATCATTTG
Source organism: Platygyra sinensis (assembly GCA_019787425.1). Lineage (NCBI taxonomy): Eukaryota > Metazoa > Cnidaria > Anthozoa > Scleractinia > Merulinidae > Platygyra > Platygyra sinensis. The sequence continues at coordinate 10,567 of JAHPZR010040725.1, read as the reverse complement.
GACGAGTGAGCAAACGAGTCTTTTTCCTCTTTTAGCACGTCCCGCCTCGTTCGGAATACCGCTAGAACATCTGTAATAGATCGCCTGCCTCCAGTAGAGATCGATCTTCGTACATAATCGGAAATCGGTCAGTATAAAACATGGACTGCGGACTACGGACTACGGACTACGGACTACGGACTACGGACTACGGACTACGGACTACGGACTACGGACTACGGACTACGGACTACGGACTACGGACTACGGACTACGGACTACGGACTACGGACTACGGACTACGGACTACGGACTACGGACTACGGACTACGGACTACGGACTACGGACTACGGACTACGGACTACGGACTACGGACTACGGACTACGGACTACGGACTACGGACTACGGACTACGGACTGGGTATAAAACACAGACTCAGGTATAAAACGCGAACTAAACATTACGGACTGGGTATAAAATACGGACCGAGCATTACGGAGTCGGCATAAAACACGAGCGTGGGACCTAGAAAAAATCTGAGTTCCGATAGGATTTGAACCCATGACCTTCCGAACACCGGGCGGACGCTCTATCCACTGAGCTACGAGAACTCATGGAGAGCCAGGTCATTTAACTGAGTTCTTACATGATATGCGTCTCCTGCCTCCTGCAGGATTCAGTAGTGAATATGTGATAAATAGTGATAAATGAGTGATGGTGAAATTGCAGCTCAGTAAATATATATATGAAAGTAATGTAACACGAGCGTGGGTAGGTCCCACGCTCGTGTTACATTACTTTCATATAGCGGGACATGTCGTTCGAATTCTCCTCAAATCTCTGGACTGTTAGTGATCTTTCAAAACCGTGATTTAATCATCGCTTGGATCATTCGAAAATTCATACAGCTCGTCAATTTTGTGACTTTCAGCGTCTTCTATTTCTTTTTCGGCAATCGAGTATGGCTGAACCTGTATGAGCGGACACTTTCGGGAAATGAGATTTCTATAATTACAAGTAGCTTCTATTTATGAAAACGTCAGTGCGAGAATTTATTCAATGTAGAACCTTTCTTCGTGTTTTATGCCGACTCCGTAATGCTCGATCCGTATTTTATACCCAGTCCGTAATGCTTAGTTCGCGTTTTATACCTGAGTCTGTGTTTTATACCCAGTCCGTAGTCAGTAGTCCGCAGTCCATCTTTCATACTGACCGATTTCCGATTATGTACGAAGATCGATCTCTACTGGAGGCAGGCGATCGATTACAGATGTTCTAGCGGTATTCCGAACGAGGCGGGACGTGCTAAAAGAGGAAAAAGACTCGTTTGCTCACTCGTCCAAATGATAAGTCGTATCGATTCCTGTATTTAGCCGCAATAGAGAATTGTCTGTTTCCGCCATTTTGTTGTCTTCAACCGCCGGGGAGGAGATGGAACTGGGACCCATCTAAAAACCGGTCTAACCAGTTCGTGATAGCGAGTAAGCCTGGGTACTAGAGCTTGGTATCGGAAGTGAGGCTAAGAAGACATAATGACGAAACCACATAACGTAATGATGAAACCACATAAAGAAGATACCGGATTACATAACAGCGTAACCACATGACATCATGATAAAACCACACCACATAATGAAGTTATTACAAAACATCATGATAAAAACACATCACGTCAGGACTGCATTACAAGACATAATGACGAAACCACAAAACGTAATGAAGTGACTACAAGACAAAATGAAGAAACCACAAAACGTAATGAAGTGACTACAAGACATAATGTAGAAACCACAAAACGTAATGAAGTGACTACAACACATAATGAAAAAACCGCATAAAATAATGATAAACAACCACATAAGACAGTTATGGCTTTCCATACTTTAAGATGTCCATCACTAATGTCCTGGTCATATGCGAAGTTTAAAGCTTAACTTTTCAGCGACTGTCTTAACTTTGGGCTTGAAAGCGAAAATTTTCGAAAATTTAAGACTTTGTTAAGCGAAAGTTTTGGGGGGAACTGCGCACGCGCGCCCCGTTTGACCGCTGTGTGCCTTGGCCCAGGCCTTGTGGCAGCATTCTATTTCCGGAATACAATCACCACGCTTCCGGTATGAAAACTGACCAATCACAACAAGCGACACTATCACTTCCGCTTCGAATCTGTCAATCAACTTGGAGTATTTCTGACTTCCGTGGCCCCCAACTGGCAGAGACATAGCGCGAAAGCGGGTAGTTTAAAACAACGCCAAAATATCGCATACTTTCTGGGTGTTTGGGCTAAATGAGATTAGAAATATATAGCCTAACCCTTCTTCTTCTCACAGAGCAATTTTCGGCAAATTACGATGTAAAGTTCCCCTCGAAGTAATGCGAAATTTGAAACGCTGTAATTTAAGTTTCATCCCTTGTCAGGGGGGGCTGGAAGCCCTTCCCATGATACAGCGCGTCAAAGTTCGGACGAGTTTTCACAGATGTAAACAGAACCTTGTCATAATTCAAGGTCATTCGCAGGTTTTCACTTGGTTGCTACTTCGATTTGGTTCATTGTTGTGACCTCAAGGCTGGTTACATCTTCTGTTCATGCTTTAAGGAAAATGTAAAGTAAGATTTTGATGTCTGTAAATGTTTTTTTCAACCTTTTATCTTTATCGTGAAAGTTGTCATTTTCTGCCCTTCGGCAAAATGGCTGTCATCCCGCAAAATGCCATATAAACTATGACCGATTGCCAACTTATACCTTGCATGATTTGTAGATAGATTCTATAAATTGTTGCTTCAATATATAGAAGATCTTAAAGTCGATTGATCTCGAATTAACTTCACTGTTTGATACGTAAAAAACAAGCACCGAGTTGAGTGTCTTTTCACCGGGTTCCTTTTGTCAATTTGGAAATGAAGAAGAAATCAGGCGGGCGCAAATTTACTTTGGTGCTTGTACATGAGTTTTTAAGTTAGGCTTTGGCATAATATTGCTGGAACCAACTGCAGTTTTCATAAAGAGATGGCACATATAATTTTAGATGGTATTAAGTGAAACATTATTGCGGTTTTTCGTATTTTTGCCCTGCGGTATGACATTTCACACGCTCCCGCAAGATGGCCGTCATCCTGAAAAGTCGCCTGTAAACAATGACTTACAGGCGAAATAAAGTTGGAGCTGTTGGCCAACAAATACTAAAAACGAATTTTCCGATGTTTGATATCCCCAAATGTTAATGAGCTGAAATTAACTTCAAGGCTATAAGCCTAAATAAAAGCTCATTTTCTGATCTCCCGAAGATGCTCAGTCATTAAAAAATCACTTGCTCACGACTTCCACCAGCCAGACAGGCTAGTGCGACGGAAGCTCCTTGGTTAGCAAAATATCGCAGAGATGCAATTAGAAGACAGAGAAATAAATAATTTTTGTAACCTTCAAATAAAAATTACTTATGTTTTAAGCCTGTCATTGATATGATGCTAAATAGTATTTACGCTGCATTCTGTGCAATTTGTAGTAAAGGATCAGTTATTATGCAGTACTATAGTACCTGATAATATAATTATCGATCTTTAATATATTTGGATGAAGAATGCTCCTCTAAATATTGTTTATGCACAGTGAAATAATTGTGAAAGACAATATACTGTGCAGTTTGACAATTTATAGCGTGTTTGTGTAAATTAAATGGTTACAAATAGCCTTACATTTGCACAAATTAACGGCAAAAATCATCGTACTACAGAGCCAACAAGAAATATTTAATGGCAACTAAGGCCCCGTTTACACGGATCCGGACAAATTTTTGCACGGACGAATTTTGTTCCTGGACCGCCTGTTTACATGGATCCGTGCAAATTCTTTTGCAGTGGTGTTTACACGGATCCGTGCAAAAATTCGTCCAGTTCCGCCGGTCCCGTGTAAACGCAAGTTGGAACCGTGCAAGTTTTTGTCCGTGCAAAGATTTGTCCGGACCCGTGTAAACGGGGCCTAAATCGTTATTTTCATGAAAAGTACCAGCCTCTAAAAAGAAAACCCACACACGAACTGGTCGATACTCACGAAAAATGTTTCAAGAAACCAATCTCTGACATCTGTTGCGTTAAAAATATTTTAATGAGATCATTTAGACCTAAGCTTGATTTAACATAGGCTTAAACGTAACCAAATACGAAAGGCTCACAAGATTATAAACTAACTTGCACTCGCGAGTTAGACGGGACTAAAGATCACCAATTCGTTTGTAGCCTGTTTTTATCACTTGACGATTTCGAAGATCCTACTCTATTTTATGAGATGTAAACAAACTGAGAAATTAATTGGCGAACTAAACCAATCCGTTGGTGAACCGACAAAAGTTGGCAACTGGAATTTCGCGACAAAACAGTTCTATTGGGAACGAAGGCGAAACAACACAAGTCCGATTCACTGCGAGTCAATGAAAAGCTTGCCGTCTCACAACAGTAAAGAAGACTCTATCACTTCGACAGGTTATGTATTAGTAATCAACTTACGGATTTGAAAAAAGATCCCCTGTACTTTACAGCGCAAGACACGGCCTAAAGCGAATTATTTCAACGACAAACTTTCAAGAGACAGTGGACTTGACGCCATGAAAGCCACTGACAACTAACAGGTCACGTGACAATCGACAGTTGATAATATAGTTCATTCGCAATGCATTATGGGAGGGGCTTCCAACCCCCCCTGATCCCTTGTCACTTTATTAGATCTCCGAGCCAACCTCGTCCCCAGGGCCTTCTCCTCGACGATTTTCAAAATGGCGGATCCGCCATTTTGAAAATCGTCGAGGAGAAGGCCCTGGGGACGAGGTTGATCTCCGAGCACAACCTCGTTCCCAGGGTCTACTCCGCTTTGAACGGGGAGTAGACCCTGGGAACGAGGTTGCTCCGAGCAGGCTACGAGCGATTTCCGTAATCTCGGTTCCAGACCTCGCACTAGCAGACCGCGCAATTTACCACGCGCGGGTAACACGCGCGATAAAGGTAATTTGATCTTTTACTCATATTCTAAACGGATGTGAGAGCTCCCTGTGAGTTGTATGTCGTGATGACACGTGATGTCGACGTCATGTCTTGAGCTGACGATTTTATTTTCTTTGTTGACCAATTTATTGACCTACCTCATCTTTGTGCTCGATCCAGTCCCTCGAGTCTTCAAATGCGGAAAATAAGGGCCTGGGAGCGAAAAGCCTAGCACCTGGTGTAAAAACTATGCTTTCTTCCAATTGGCTTTCGTCGATTTCTGACATTTTTCATTTGTTAGTTTATTTCATAGCATTGTATTGAGCAGAACTTCAAGTAACACTTACCACATTTGGCTTTGGTTTCCCAAAAATGCCCTCCAACTCAGCTTTCAAGAGACCTTTCTCGCCGTCTTTTTCGTCTGAGGCCTTAATTGAAGAAATCAAAGAACTTCAAAACTTACAACGGGAACTATCAGCTCCCTTCGTCAATGTATGGAAGATAACATTGTGCTTTTGGTTCACTTTTATTGTCATTCCTGAACAATTAATTTCCCTTTATTAAAGGATTGAAGGTCTGAGGACAAGATAGCGATGTAATGAATTACCATTTCTCAAACGAAACTAGTTAATTGTTGATTTTTCTTTTTGATTATGGATTATTGAAATCATATGACTCAAAAACTTAAGGAGAAGTAGGGCTGTACAAGGTAACCGGGAAACAATGCATTCATTGTCACTGTCTGCTTGTTTTGTTTTTGTTTTTGCCGTTTTTTTAAGCCAACGAGCATATGAGTAGATTACCTTTAGTCTGAGGAGATATCACACTGGGAAAACGTTTTGTTGTTTTTGTTGTTTGCAAGAATTATTTCACTCTCACCTTGTCTTTGCCTCGCACACGAGTGGCCCACTCTGGTGTTGGATAACCATACTTCTTTTTTTCTTCAACTTTTTTGAAATCCTCAGCACTTGGCTTCCTCACAGAACGTTTTCCTTTGGTCCAGTCTGGCCGTGCTTCTTCCCAGTAATCTTTTGTCTTTGGTTTTGGCTTGTCTGGTATTTTAGGTTTCTCGCCTACTGGGCTCTTTCCTTTGGTCCAGTCTGGCCGTGCTTCTTCCCAGTAGTCTTTTGTCTTTGGTTTTGGCTTGTCTGGTGTTTTGGGTTTCTCGCCGACTGGGCTCTTTCCCTTGGCCCAATCTGGCCTTGCCTCTTTCCAGTAGTCCGACTGTGTCGTTGTGGATGTGGTCGCGTCTTTCTTCCGTAGGGACGTCGTCTTCCATTCGGGCTTCGGTTTCAGCTTCGGTTTTGTTTCAGAATGTTCTTTCGGTCGGCCGATTATCGCACTTATCGATTTGGAATCCTTCCTGGCTTTTTGAGCCCACTCAGGATCCTACAACAGATCGAGACAAAATATCGAATGATGCTTCAGTTGAGGGCAAGAAGACAAGATCGTTGTCTGTTCTGAACTACGCTAGAAACAATTTTTGCCGACCCCGAATCGATAAGCCATTTCCGAAATGCCCTTTGCCTCTGTTTCAAAACGAGTATTCGTTTGAAACCTTTCATATGATAACAATAGGCCCTTTGCACAATCCGGTCACATTGTACGGAATATATCATGCTGGGAGGCAAATAACGCAGTAGGACTTTCAAAACATGTTTTGGAAGTCCTACTGCGTTATTTGCGTCCCAGTATAATTCATTCCTTACCATGTGACCAGATCGTGCAAAGGGCCCATTTCCGCCGGTTGTGACTAGAATGGATACTCCAAAATATGGTGAGACACTTAAATTTGTTTATATAAAGTACCAACGATCTTAATAAAGTCTTAACAAAGGTTTACCAAGTTTAATTATGGTGTAACCAGAACAATTTATGAAAGCTAACCATTTCGAGCCCTGACCCAGCAGACCCTGACCCTGACCCTGCCTAAATAGGGTGTCGTTTATCTGCTTGTACCTGTTTATGGGTCTCGAAGTGTCTCACCATATTTTGAAGTATCCATTCTAGCAATAACCCATTTCCGCCTACAGATTCATTTGCATGCAAACAAAATTCATTTTCATGTGAATGGTTTTGCACAACGACTCGTTTTGAAACAGAGGCACAAGGGAACTGGAAAATGACCTATTACAAAACCACTGCTTATTGTAGGAATCTTTTCCAACTTATATGTTGTTATTGCATGGTAGCCCTAGTTTATTTCTAAGATATTGAATGAAGGTATCTGTATTTACTTAATTATCCTTATTGCTTCGGTCTGCACCTGTCTCGGCGCAAGACTACATAAGAAACGAGGGATATAGCGTAAGAGAAAGATCCAAACGAGCGCGCAAACACAGACACGAGTTTGGAACGAGCGTGATCAAAGGCCTAGGGCCATACCCGGTCAAAGGGACATACTTCCTTGCGCAAGCTGCTTCTTGTATTGACTTATTTTTTAACATTTCATCATCGTTGTCTCGCCCGCGCTATTTTAGTCTAAACCAGAGCGGAAAAGGCCATTTTTAAAAGCGCCCTGGTCTTATCTGGCATCAATGTAGATTACAGGCAAGGAAGCCTAGTAGAGAAACCAAGTAAAGGACTACCTTAAATACTTATTTAACAAGAGAATAAAAATGCTGTCATCGATCATCTGCACACAAAATGATCATAATTTAGGATAAAAAGGCAAATTACGCAAACCTTAACGCGCAAATGCGCAAAAGCAAAGTAAGGGGAAAATGAAAAGGCGCGAAAAAAAAAACACACACAAGCATACCGAGGTCGGGGAACTTCCATTTTTAGCCTGATTGACAGTAAAACTGTCCGTATTGTAGCGTCAGGGAATGGAGGGGGCGTAAGTAGTCTCGCTCCCTCTAACCGAGATTATGATGAAAGCTCCTTTGCTATTCTATTGATTATTATTAACGGCCGTGTCGAAAGGGCGGACTTACAAAACCAAGGTGCGTTTCCCCTTTCCTCGAAAAAATCACGAATGCTTCCCGCGCGCAGAAAATACCCTTGAAGAAGGAAACTATTTACGCGATGTTTACATTTTGCAAAGGGGAGCTGGGTATACCGGTGTTTGTATGCCGTCACCCCGGTTCCTACGGCATAGCCCCCGTTTCTGTATGGGGGGGGGGGGGGGGTTCCTCCCTTGCTTACAACTGGAAATCTAGCCTCGGGGATTTCGCGAGGCAACACCCCTTGTCATACAATGATTCTTGGGGGTAAAAGGTACCTTTTTGCGGTCACCCCACTTTATACAACAGAAGAATAAATAGTAGTTTAGTTTTGGTATTAGCATAATTATTTGCTATCTTAAATTCGAGCATAAATAAAGGTTATTGATAGCTCGTTTCCAGGCCCTCATGTGCACTTTACGCACGGCGGAAAGAGGAAAAGAATGTGGAGGTCTGCACTCTTAGTTTCCTCTTGCAGTTTGACGCTGAGCAGTGTTGAACCACTGGCGAGACTATACCACTAAACGATTCAAGGCTTTTTCAGTTCAAATAATCCTTCAATATGTTGCCTCACAAGCTCCATGCTTTCTTGTTCAGTGTATTTGAAATAGTCACATATTCCTAATCGAGGCATTGTGTGATAATCCAACAGCAACAGTCACGCAACGCCAGACAAGACTGCATTTTTCTGTTAGCCCCTCAGGGGGACCACCACAAAACAAAGACGGGGATACTCGTGAGAAATTTTGAAATGATCACCTAAGAGTAACCAATTAACGTTTGTGGGCATGGCTTGAAAATTTTTTTTTTTTGGCCAGAGGTACCAGTTCAAAAACAACACATCACCTCGGGTCATATTTGGTTTGGCTCAATATCCTAAAAGGTATAGGCACTTAAAAGTACGACAAGCATGCCGCCTTAAGGGCACCCCCGCTGGAGTTAAACCTAAAATTACCACGCAACAAAATCAGTCCACAGTCACTTGCTAGAAAACGAGCTTTATTGAATTATAGAAAAATAAACAAACATACAAAAGATATGATTCTGGCATTTACTGCAGCCCGATCTCAGAATATATTTCACTTTAAAAAAATCCCATGGCGCACGAGACAATATAAAAATACAAAACTAAGACAATTAAACATGACTTACACAACCTAACAACAACTTTGTGATTTGAGCGTAACATTCCAAACAGTGTTTTTATCTGAACCTAGTTCCCAGTTTCCTTCAGGCCTCTTATGACTGCAGCCGTAGATCGGCGAAATGATTCTATTGCGAACTTTTGAAGGAGTAATACAAGGCCCTTTCATCTCCATAAATGACAAAATTCGCGCTCAATGCTCAAGCCACAGTAGTGATCAGCACATTATTTCTCCTCAAGACATCAACGTTATATTAGTGAAAGAGGTTATGAGAATCGCGCACACGTTCAGCATTACAACAATGCAATTTGTCTAACCTTTTTCATTAACCTAAACTAATTTCACTTGAAAGAGATTAAACCCGCTTTAAAACCAAAGTTGCTATATCAAGCAGAATTTCCGAGTTCAGAAAAAAATTATGGAGGTAAGAGGGTGGGAACCAACCATCGGAAAAAAAAATCTTTTTACTTCCTATAGCGATCATTAAACCACCTTCTACAGGTTCAACTAAACTACATTTTCTACGTGGGCAAGGCTTAACGAGCTTAGAAAAAAATTCAGACAAAAAGAGCCTAAAAAATCGGCTTTTAAAATGATTTAAGAGAAATTGTTTTCGTAGCAAGACTACCTAATCCTAAACAAGTTTTTCAGGTTCAATCATCTTCGTCATGTCGGCCAGTTGTGCGCAAGCTCACGCCTTTCCACTCGGGGTCACCAGAACCCTCGACGCCAGGGCTTTTCGGAGCTTTCTTCAGACCTTCCCGCCAATCCTGGCGCTTGCTCTCGCCCAGTTCTACACCTTCCTTTTTCTCGGTCTTCTTAAGAGCCACTCGTCCTGACCAGTCGGGCTTCTTCTCGCCTTCCTTCTTCTTGTCGTCGCCCCAGGGTTTGCTGCCTCCCTTCTTCAGCTGGCTCTTGGCCCAGGCCGGCGCGGCTTCCTTCTCTTCCTTCTTCTTGTCTTTCTTGTCCTTCTTGAGGCCGGTCAGCAGGGGACTGTCTGTGCGCTTGACTCGGTTCATTTTGCTCATAAGCTCCTCGCTCATCTGTCAAGAACAATTTTGCAGAGTCAAAAATTACGCGTGACTCTTGCTGTAATGAAGAGCTAAACCTTTGCCTCGATAGGATACGAATTCAGTTTAAAGTTACAAACTCGAAATATTTGGTACAAAAACTGAATCTTTTCTGCCCGTTCAACGAACCTTTTCTGATCTGATCACTTTATTTTCTTCTGATCCACATTCCATCGCAACGGCTTCGTTAGGAACTTCCTGCTCGTCAAGGCTGTTATCGGACAGTTTTAACGTCGCATTTTTTCGACGATTCGAGCGAATGAAGTCTCGAAAAACTTCGCAAAACATCGGCACTGGTCGAAATAATCGAAGATAGTTTTACCCGAGAACTAGAAGAAATCTCGCGATTTGAACGACAGGTGGGAACAAGAACCGTTTCTGGCAATCGTCGCGAAAGTACCAGAAGACAAACTGACCAATATTAGTGAACAGCATGTGTTCATTGCTTAGCCTAAAAA
>JAHPZR010040719.1:35000-42478 GCA_019787425.1 Platygyra sinensis | reverse complement strand
TGCTGTACGCCATGAGGGTCCAGTAAATAAACGGAGTTATCTACTGTTATGAAGACTGGGCACCATTATTAGACCAGGAAATAGCTGCCAAAGTCTATACGGTATTTATGTTTGTGGTGTTGTACGCTTTACCATTGCTTATTATTTAATTTGCGTGTTTTACCCGTGCGTCGTTTACACGTTTACAAGATCTGGATTCGACCTGTGCCCATCACCTGTCGTTCTAACAGGGCGGGAGAGATTGACGCGAGCAAAAAAGTTCTCAAGATGCTGATCGTTGTGGTAGTGGTGTCTGCACTGTGCTGGCTTCCATTACACATTTCTCTTTTTCTTCATATTTTTCAAACTGAAGAATACTTGTGTGGAATTCCACAAGGTGGATTTAGCATCGGATGAGTTGGTCTTTCCTCAGTCATGCTACGTCAGCGATAAACCCCTGCTTGTACGTGGCGTTCAACCGCATATCCGCAAAGGATTTCGAAACATATTTTTATCGTGCTGTTACACCTGTCATAGGTAGTACAATTATCCACGTTAAAGCAAAACGGAATGATTGCAGAGGCAAACCAAAGGCCGCTATTGTTAGCCCTCAACTGACTACCGGAAAAAGAAATATCGAACCAGGAAGAAGATAATCTGGAGGGTTTATTTTCCTAGTTAATTATAAACTGTGAGTCCACCTTTACGTGTATCATTGAGTATTTTTGGTATTAATTTATCCTGCAGGAGTTTTCGCATCCCTCTTGCGATTAATCCAATGAGAAAAATGATGAACAAAGGATTGAAAACTGGCAAGAAAATCTCAAACATAATTTTGCGCCAATATGTTATATTATTTGGTAGGTCTATCTTCATACAGAAAAGTCTAAGAAATGAAGCTGTATAGAAAACACGACGAAGAGGATTTAAGGTCGTTCGCGCCCATTGCTACTGCGCATCTCTAATGCGCACGCTATTCATTGGTCACGCGTGTGCCACGTCATTTTCAAGCGCGCGCTCCGAGTCGAAAACTCAGCAAAATATAGAGCTGGTGGCCTTTGCGTTAACTTTTTGTGCGAATATTTTTGTTGGATACTCGGTGACCCCCACTTTTTTTTCGGCAGATCACTTCCTTTTCTGATTCTTTCCATTATATTAAAAAACAAAAAAAATCTGTACGTGGGAAGTTTTAATTATTTCTCATATACTATTCAAATAGGGTCGAATTGGTACGTGGATACAGGTGTGCGTAACTTAGAAGTTGTATTTTTTAAGGCTAATTCTAGCTGATTTAATGACATTGTAGCAAAGATCTATCAAATAGGCCTATATATGCTATTTTAAACACACATAACTTAGATATGATTCTTCAACTTAAATATATGCCGATAGTAATGAATCCGGCCAGAATCGCCTCGAATGACTAGAAATCCTAGAAATGCTATGGTCTGAGCTGCGCCTTATCTTCAAAACGAGTTCGGTGACCTCCGATTTTTTTTACGTTTTTAATCTAATCTTATCACTTTCTACCTGCAGTCAAAGTTTTAAAAAAATCTGTGCGTGGGAAGTTTTTGGGCGCGAACGTCCTTAAGGGGAAAGCGACAGATATGCTTTTCCAAAGATTTAGTAAAAAAACATTGACAACAGCCGCGGACAAAGTTTTTCTTCCACACTTTGAGTTAAACAAAAGAACCATTGCAAGCATTTTTGACGAACTGTACTTTACTAAAACAATAGTCCAATATTGGGTTCGAGGCTGAGAAGAACTAAACAATGAATCACGTCGAGTTTTAGGGTTGATACATGTAAGGAACTTCTTTTTTTCCCTTCCTCTGTGGTAAAAATGGGGCAATAGGCCTGCGCAACTCCCATCCACGTGTAATAGCTAGCTAAAAGCTTAGCTTGCAAGAGTACATGAGACAATGGAGGGATCTTTGATTATACTCCTAAGCAATCAGTTAGGCACTGATGGGCGATAATGTGTGACAAAAAGTGCTGTACGTTAAGCTGAACAAATAGAACGAGAATCACCGTAATAACTATAAGCACTCCTTCTACAGGACGCATACTTGTTTCGGTTTAGATCGCGATCTATACCATGTCTTTCGAAAGCAACGTGGTATCTAGTATCTGGTTACTGACAATTATCTCTCAATAGGTGCGACCCTCAATTTCTGCCTAAAAGTTTTCCTTTCCGGTTGCTGTTTCAAATTTTTGTGGTTGTTTAGCCGGCAAAGATGAAAACGTTTCCTAAGTGCGACCCATCAGGCTAAGCCTCTCTGAAGTGATAGTCACGTGATTCGGCCTTCAGCTTCAACTTGACCCAACTTGTTTCAGTGGAACTTCGAGGTTCCTTCAAATAAGCGTTTCTAACTATTTGCCTCCATACTTTAATTATTAAATTGTCGTTTGACACTTATAGTTGTTTACACACGCTAATCGGTTCATTGAACAAATTTTACGATTTAGAATCGCACAACGGTAATTTCCTTGTTTTAAGTGTTTGAGGGAATATAATTATCCAGTGGTATTTCCAAATTTTCCTCCGGCGAAACATCGGAAAGACAAAAAGTCACCATAACAACGTGACATAGCATGCCTGTATATGTACCTAAAGGTATATTGAACTTTAAGTTTCGTAGTAAACCAATGGACTTCACAACAATGAGTTTATGTGCTCCTTTGATGTCAGTTCGTTGTTCACCAATGTTCCGCTAGCCATGAGACAATTCAGATATCTCTTGACAAATTATACGCCTTGCCTAATCCACCCAAGTTACCTCGCGCTGTCTTGAAAAATCTACTTGTTTTTGCCACCAAGAGAGGCCATTTTGTGTTTGAGTGGCCAGTACTATGAACAGGTTGACGGAGTTGCAATGGGCTCTCCTTTAGGTCCGCTTTTAGCAAATATCTTCATGTGTCATTTTGTGTTTGAGTTTCCATGGGCTCTCCTTTAGGTCCGGTTTTAGCAAATATCTTCATGTGTCATTTTGTGTTTGCAGACTTCTTTGATTTTGCCACAACTCGGTCTACGAGAGCAAATCATCAATACAAACTCTATGTTAAACCAGCAAGACTTAATTGTTATAAACATTCTTTTTTCGTTAGAATTGTCAAACTATGGAATGAACTACCGGGTGATATAGTGGAAGCTGATAGTTTTCAACTTTTTACATCTAAGCTTAAATTGTATTTAAATATTTGATTGTAAAAATCTTGATTTATATATATATTTATCTTTTTCCTATTTATTGAGGGAGTTTTTGCATAGGGCTAACCTCCTAACTTCCTTTTCTAGAAGTACTTTTATTTTTAGTTTTTATTTGTAAATATAATTTGCTTCTGGAATAAATAAAGTATGTATGTATGTATGAATGTCATTTTGAGGAGAAGTGGGTTATGAATAGCAGCGATCGTCCAACTGTTTGGTTTAGATACGTCGACGATACTTTTACCTTGTTTCGCAACAAAGACACGGCTACCAATTTTCTTCATTATCTAAACAGCCGGCATAACGACATTCAATTTATCGTTGAATTTTAGGGAGCGGTCATTAACTATTGGGGGGGGGGGGGGGGGAAGGGCCGGTAAATTTTGGGGGAGGGCTGTGTTTTTTTGGGCGCTGATTTGGGGTGGGCCATAATTTTATGGGCCCACGTTTAGGGGAGGGTTACAATTTCTGGGCGCCTTTCATTAAAACGTTGGGCAATGTGCACAAATGGGTTTTGTGCTATTTAATTTAGCATAGCAAGAGAATCTTCATAGAATCGTATACTCAAAGCTTAATTGCACAATGAAAGAGCTCACACGCAGAACAATTTTATAAACATCACTTGATTTATTGTTATTTTAAAAAATCAATAAATTCTGGTATGCTATAAAACTCAATCAGTCTTAAACAGTAACGGTATCAAACCGGCATATTGTTTTTTCTTTTTCAACAAATGCGACATAGTTTAGTCTTGAAACAGTATGCCAGTGTCCAGTGAAGACGTGTATAAACGATTACTCAATGGGCTGATAGTAAGGAGTGCATTCCAATGTGTACCAGTAGGGGCCAATGTCTTCTGCACCGCTGCTGTCATATGCTTCCACTGCAGTAAAGACACTTCCCGAATCCTCCTCCTGACATTGTTCAGTTACATCACTATCATCGGCCCCGTCATCGCTATTTCTTCCACTGTCTTTGCTGTCATTGATGCTACTTAGGTTGTCTTGGTCGCTTCTTTCATCGTCGTCACTTGCATTAGAGCTACTCTCACTTTCAGAAAACCCTAACATTGTTCTAAGCTCTGATTTCGCGCTGCCATTTAAAAGTTCCCACTGATCAGACATCAAAGCTACCGCCCATTTCTGCTCTCTTTTTCCAAGTTCTTTTACGATGCCTCCGCACAAATCCTCCTTCTCACAAATCTTAACCTCCGACCAATAAGGCGCAATCTTCTTGAGGACCTCAGTCGTCCTGGCCACATGCCTCGCCTTTTTCCGCTTCACACTCTTTTGGGTATTTTGTTTCCTTTTTCTTGATTTTCTTTTCATTGCAGAAAAGGGGTGCTTAAATGCTGCTTTGCAGACTTAGACTAGTTATTAAAGTGTGTAATTCATTTCAAAAACCCTACAATTCGGTTAGCTTTTGCTCATCAAAGTCATGTGCAGTTTTATGTCCTGTTAAAACTCTACCTGATGAATGGATTGTTGTTTCTAAGTGTTCCTTTAGGTTTTTTTGTAAAGTTTCGATTGAAGTTTCGACCTTCTTTATGTGTAACATGTTCTGTGAAATAATTGTCTCAAAATAACGTTCGTATGGTTTCTCGCGGTGACACATTCGAATTCTCAAATTTTTTTCACAGGGGAGGGTTACAATTTTTTGGGCTTACATTTTAAAGGGGGCCAAGAGTTTGGGCTGTTAACCTGAGAGGGGCTAAAATGTTTGGGCTCTAACCTTTGAAATAATACCGACCCTCCCCCCCCCCTCCCTCAATAGTTAATGACCGCTCCCTTTAAACAACTACGAAATTCCTTTCCGTCATGTTTCAGTCAAACGCCATGCGACAACTCCTCCTCAACATCCATCTACCGCAAGAAAACTTTACACTAAATGGGACTCATTCACACCTCGAAAGTACCTAATTATTAATTATCGCTGTCTCCGCATCTGTTCCTTGGCCTTGATGATCTTAAGAATCTTTTGTCGCGCAATGGCTACTCCCGGGGTGTTATTACTCACAACATGAACGATGTTGTGACAAGAAACCGAAACAAACCTAAAGATCCTATCACTAAGGTATCCAAACGAGATGTTTTCATCGTTTTACCTTGTCTGGGTCTTCAGAGTAAAATCATCACAAAGCAACTTAAATCTTGTATCTACAAGTTCTATGGTCACAGGCGGCCCAGACGTTGTTTGTGATTTATATACGTGACAGTATCCGGCGCGTTACGTTTTGAGCCATTTAAGAGAATGTAAGAAAATGGTTCGCTCTAAATTCAACTTGCAGTAATGAATTTAAATAAAAGAAGCTTACCTTAGTCTGCGCTTGTGTTATTTTGAGGTCTTTGAGGTAGCTGAGTCGTTCTAAAGTCGTTCTAAAGCCATTTTGACGATTTAAACTTTTCCAGGCTAGCTGCTCAGACTGTGACGGCTTTTACATTGGTAAAACGAAGTGTCGTTTACACGACAGAAAAAGTTTTAAAAAAAAGAATGGTGAGTTATGCATAGGCACTTGAGAACTGTGTTCGGCCACCTTAAGCGCTTGTAAGGTTCCGAGTCACCTACAAACACCTCTGCTTGCCACATACACAGATAGGCTGCACAGGTATCATTTTCGATCAAACGTATAGATTGTTTGACGTCACGGTATCCATCAGGCCCAGTTACACTCCGTCGGGATAGGTCGTGGAATAGGTTTAAGGCGGAAGTACACGTGAATAGGAGTGAAATTTGAAGTATTATTAGAAGGGAATTGTTAGGAAATGGGTTGGAAACGCTACCAGAAAGTTGACCACCCCAAATGAGAGCCCTAGGTTGGTAGGGGACTGTTTGGTATCCGTCTACTAATTCTTCACTTCAAATTTTAATTTTCCAAATCCATCAAATCTTCAATATTTCATATTTTCCTCAATTTAACCTATCCTTTGACAAAAAAATCTCTTTCCCAAAATGTCCAAAAATTTCCCAAAAATTTACACAAAACCGCCAAACGGTTGTTATGGTTACAAGCATAGAGATTTAGCGTTGCTTGAAACGTGACCAAGATATTGGCAGAATGGCCGTGTTCAGCGACGTCAAAACAATCTTCACGTGTACCCCCGCCTTAATTGAGCAGAAACTAAAAAGTACAACCATTCCAAAACAGTTTGTGGATCCACTGGGTGGGTTTGAATTTTGTTAGTTTCCGTAATGTCCTGACTATTCCCATTTCATGACCGAGAGCACTCGTACTGACAGAAAGGACTTGGAAAGGGTATTCAAATGCTCTTACTAGTACCAGTAAACAAAAACGAAAATTGACCTCTGTCATTTTACTCCAAGGATGCGATAACTGTACCGCTATTTAGCTGAGAAAAAACGTGTCTAAACAAATTACCACGTGCCGCTAACAGATTCACGTTTTCAACTTAAAGGCCATGTTTCTTTAAAAAATGTTTTATTTTGTAATACAAACGCTCCTTTTTGTTAGCGAATAGTCCACGAGGTGCACTCTAAAACCTTCATTTGTATGAATTTTAAAAACAAAACTCAAAAACAATCTTCCCTTTCAAGTCTTTTAAGTGGATCGTGTCCTTCCAGCGGAGAAGAAAGATTGAGAGAAATTTCAGTGGGAGTAAACGAACGTTTGCATTATGCAAAAAAGTTCCTATTGAGGCGAAAAAGAAAGGAAAATGCGTCACTCGAGACATCTATTTCCGTTTTCAAAATGTATCTTCTCCCTACTCGGGCTATGCTTATACATGAACAGCTTGCGCTGTATGGGCTGTTAGCGTGAGCTTCAGTCTTACTGGGTGTCTTAAAATGAACGATTCAGAATAAATTGCAAGATGAAGCAAGAAGTTTTTAGTAACAACTAAAATAAAATGAAAGCAAACAAGAACTAGAGATGCATGTGTACGATCTGGTGGATCAAAACGCCTTTAGTCACATGTATTTGGTATTGAGCACGTGTGAAGCGTTTACGTTTAATGGTTAGAGGTCACGCGTGAGGGCCGCATATCGAGGCATTGTCGCTCAGTTCTGAAATATCAGATCTCGGATGAAATCTCTGTCTTCTTCTGCCCATTGTTGAATCAGGTTAAGCAAACTTCAGGAGTCAACATAAGGTGCCCTGGATATCTCAGCCTCGCCGTATATATAAGAGAACCACTAAACCACGCAGAAAAAAGGTAACAAAAACGACGATGTTAATGTGCACGGTTGTGCCGTGTTCAAGCTAGGATTTGATGAAGCCTTGCATCAGATGGCACTATAAAAGAAACATGACATGACAACCCCAACTAGCACT
>JAHPZR010040719.1:17500-30000 GCA_019787425.1 Platygyra sinensis | reverse complement strand
AATTTTCTGCGTGGATCATACCCTCAACCCTCCTAGTTAAATTGGTGCAAATCACTCATGTAAAATCCTGGATCCACCCCCTGGCGAGTGTTGATCGCGTCCTCCTGCTCAAATCCGACCGGAAAAGAACTTGATTAGTGGACCTCTGTACTATGGGAAATAGGCGCTATATTTGGAAAACATTAACGTTTTATTTTGTTAATGAATATACCTTCGTGATCGTTGCCAACGACTGATGGTCATTTGGGGTATACTGATGTCTTCATGAATACATAAATGGCTGCATCTGAATTTCTTTTAAACAGGAGTAAGAAGAACTGACGAGAAGAAGTATGGATAAACAACACAACAGCTCCTCGCCATCTTGGTACACTGATTCACCCATGAAAGATGAATGCGCCTCAACTCACAGCTATCCTGATTCTTCTCTTAAATGCTTCAGAACAACATTGCCAGCCCCTCTGCCCACATCTGGCTTGATGGAAATCGCGCTTGAGATCGATAATCTTACAGAGAAGAGTTGCTGTCTTCAGAAAGAAATTGATGCCATGATGCAGGACCTTTTGAGATTCAAAAGATGTTTGGAAGACGCCGAGATGATGAAAAGAAGAAGAACAATAAGAAAATTTGGTTCCATGAGGTAGTTCAGTCAATAATCAGTCAATCTCCTTGAGGTGGTATGATACCCTGAAATATGGTGATTTTCATGAAAAGCTCAATTTTTTGAAAATACAAGATTTAAGACCCTTGAACACTTGTCGAAAACATTTTGAAGTGATCTTGCTAATTTTCCTCTAGATGAGTGCGAAATTTAAGGAAAGTATACAGTGGTATAAGTTTTTTTACCTAGCAACGGCCATAGCAACGGTTGTTTACCATAAGAAAGTGGCCAAAACTATGGATTAGTGTTAACATATATAAACGAAACTTTGTAGAAAAGCTTTGACGACATACACAATTAGATTGGCATAATTACTTGTTAAAGGTCTTGCCTCGAATCACCATCACAGGCTCATTCATTTACCTTATGAAAAGGAATATTTCCTAAAACTGTAGTAACTTTTTACAAAATAGAACAACCATTTCACCCCTCCCCCGAGATCCAATCTAACCCCCCGCCTGTTATTTGTGGCTTGTTAAATGCTTAATACTTCTTGTAAGAAACTTTAAGTGCATTTTTCTCAAATGTGCATTTTTGTACCGACTGACTTCACGCCAACATCTCTTCTTTGCAAGACATCAAGGTAAAATTCCTGAAACTTACGTTAATGAAACATCTATAGTGTTGTAATGCAATAAGCCAAAAAATCGTAACATTTTAACTTCTGTCACGTGATAAAGGATGATTTGTCCAATGAGCGTGGTATGAAATGAGGTTATTTCATAAAAAAGCCTGTAAAAAGCACCGAAAAGAAGAACTAACTGCGAAAACTTAGGTTCATTGCAAACAAAACAAACATTTACATGCCATGCTTAATTAACAGTCAAATCTTGTTTTGTAAAAGAGCAAGAAATGTTGGCGCTAACCCTATAAAAACCTACCTCAAAAGGCTGTGGCTGGTTGCCATAGCAACCATTTTGAGTAAAACCTTCACAATTCATTTTGTGTTTATGAGCGTAATAGCACACAATAGATCTTTTTTCACCAAATTTAAACAAACTTTTTGGTCCATATGTAGGGTACCATACCACCTTAAGTTTTCTTCTGATATGTACCTAAAGGGAAATAAATGCTTTTTCTTGTGTAGACGAAAGAATTTTTCTAGTAATGTGCTAACGCATTCTCAATGCACCCAGTTTAAATAGTTCCGCACGTAGTTCTCCGATTTTGAATTTGTCACAACTTGTTTTTACTTTCTTGTGATAGTAAAGTGAACTGTGAAGGTGTTAGGAGCGGAAAATCTCACAAAAATACTTCTCGAATTCCAAGTGAATTCTTGAAGGAAAGTCATAATCAACGTGGGCACAACCGCATGTGAAGGGATAAATTACATTGTCTACATAACATATGATTACGATCAAGACCAGTGTCTAGCATAAACGTTGGAATATAGATTTCTTTTATAAGGTACCATTATGTTCCAAAACGAGTCTCGTTATTTTCAGTTTTGTCTGGACTCCGCTGCTACCATCACCATCGATAGTTTCCGGAGATCTCATCTTCTAGGACAGCTAGGACGTGCCTAAGAGCTCGTTTACGACAAAAAGTTTGAACAAAACTTTGCGAAAGGAAAAAGCTCTTTTTGAGAACATATTATATCACTGATACATCTTAATCGTTTTCAAAATAAGGATTATCTAGAAAAAGATATCGCATCAGTTTTCTTCTAATTGTTGCTCAATAACAAGTCAGGCTGCTAGTTTCGTAAGTCGCTGCTTTGAATCGGTCGTATCTTTTTATCAGGGGGGAGGAAAAGTAGTGTTTACTTTTGTTCATAGTGAATCAGATTCCTTCAGAATAGCGCAAGTGAAGACGGAAGACTATGGGAATGGCCTTTTAAACCCCGTAATATATTGAGTTTTAATTTAATTACCTCCGTTTACGTTCAGCGGATTGAAATTAACACTTGATACTTACAATGTTATTTAGAGTATTTGGGACTACGACTTTAACTGTAAGTTATCTTTACACCAAAATAAACCTTATTCGTCGTTTAAAAACTGTTGTAATATTGTTGTCTTGTTCTTATTTGTCATGATTTTGTCTCCCGCCCAAGTATCTTTCTTAAGTCACGCTAAAGATCCACTTCAGGGAGAGAATAGAAATTGTACAGGTGGTGGTAGAATTCGAATGTCGTTAAAATCTTGCTCGCGCTTTTGTCCCATGTCAAACTGAACATGGTAAGCTGATTTCATGCATCCTGTATTCCGTCTAAGCACTTTGCCAGAGAGGTAACTTGAGTATCCGGGATAGTAACCAATCACACGCTGCGTTGCATGCACGTGACTGTGATTCGGGATTATGTCCAGGACAATGGCTCCTTGGTCGCTAGCTTGATGCAAAATGGATCCTGATTGGTCCAGTTGCACCTCAATGTAAAGCGCATTGCCATGATAACTTGTTCCTGTCACGAATCCACGATGGTAGAGATTGTCATTCCCTCGAGCGAAAACGCGGGCTCCGACTGAAAGAAAAGTCGAAAAACAGGAACTTTAGCCGAGATAATTTGTAATTATGTTAGGTGATTCGTAATTGCTTTGATTTTGCTTTCACAACAACTTGTGATTTGTTTTAGCAAAACTGGCGCTACCTGGAGTGGTTTAAATCCACCGTAAGGAAAAGATGGCGTCTACAAGGAAAACCATATTTTTTTGCAATATATGCCAACGACGTTGTGTATACTTGGTTTGAGGGTTTCAAAACTTTTCTGTTCGTTGTTTTAGCGTTGTAAAGAATTTTGGAATTATGGTTAAATGTACCAGTCGCCTCTTTTTTTCCTAGGAGGACTGAGTATCGCAAGTTATCAGGCGATTACTTTGGTTTAATTTTGGTTTTACGATACTCGACTGAAAACCGTTCTATTCAACCAATGTGAAGCAAAACCAATACCAACCACGGTTTAGTCTTCGTCATTTTCCCCGGCTACCTGAATTTAGCTTGAATTTTGATTGGTTGATTGTGTTGTTTACGTCATTAATGGCTGGCCATTGCGAATGTGTTGGAAGTTCAGTTTTACGATATAGTTCGCATACACTTAACTAATACCTTGATGAACTGAGGAGAAGAAAGGCAGCTTTCGTAGACTCATCGATCGTATAGTTGACCACTTGGTGATCGTGGTCCAAAGTAACTTCATAATACTCCTTGTCTTGTCCTTGACATAAATTATCAGACACAAAGCCAACAAGGTATTGCTCTCTCGCACTTGCAGTGGGAGAAACTGCGAGGACGTGATCACCTATGCTAATCCAAGCCGGTATAGAGTTGGAAGCAATGGCTGTTTTATCATCATAGCTATACTCAGTTGTATCTCCACTGTCGAATTTGAGAAGAAATGTGAATACTCTATCTTCGATCACGTTACCGTAAGAGTAGCTGCTGTCCCGTGTTCTTGCCAGGAAACGTTCCCCTGATTAAAATGATCAGAAGGAATTTACATTATCAATGTTGCGCCATAAATAATTAAGTTCCTCACTGTTAGCCAGTATTGCTTACTGAGCCGAGGTTGCTATAAATTCCTCAGTGTTTTATCCTCTAGTGAGTTTATTATTGAAAAATCTCTTTTCATTCTAGTCTAACCTCAGACATCACAATCCGGGTTAAGAGCATTCTTACCTTCAAAACTTTGCGTTTTTATTGTCCATCGTACAGGTTCGCCCTCTAATTTTTCTCATGTATTCTTTTCTACTCCTGGGCGCATCGAGAGAGGCACTGCGAGAGCCTCATGTATCGAGTGCAAAGTGTCTTGCTCAAGATAAGTAAACAATCACCCGCACGACAGGCCTTAATTCTAACCTGGATCTGTGCTCTAACCATTGCACCTTCTTGCCTCGTATGTTTTAATTATAGCCATAGTTTATACATTCACAGACACTGTTTTTTTTACCTTTAAGCGCAATAATCGCTGGCTCTTCACTGGCAACGAGCACTAGCGACAGCAACAAGAACCATGGCCATTGAAGCAAAGTCATTTTGAAGTTGGAGGAAGAATCCTGAACTCACTACAAGGGATTGCATTTTTAGTTTATTTTCAGTGATGTTAATATCACATCACATTCTTATACATATCTAACTGCTTTTGATAAATTACTGATCTTATTGATCTTTTTTAATACTTTCTTATATACGCACATACGCATTTTAACCAGCTTATTGGAAACCATAAGAATACCCGATGTTGACACAACATTAAGAGGGTCAACCTTTCTTGAAATCCAATACATGTACTCTAGAAGCGGCAGTGTTACCCTATTTGGCAACTTAATAAAAAGATAGAAGATGTCTTCGCATCAATTGAATTCCAAAAATAATGGCCGGTCTAGTTTTGTTATTAAAGACTAATTGAAGGTTCTGAAACTGTTTCCTGTCGCCTGTCGCTACGGATGGCAAGGATGGAAATGGATTGAAAATTGAAAAAAATTGGCCAATTTTTTCCAGATTTGATGCTACGTCTTCAAAAAATCCTCAAAAAATTTATTATGGTTAGCCCTCTAATATTTAATATTTAATATTTCTATAGCGCTTTTTGCAATAGAAGTTCAAAAGCGCTTTACATGTCTAGTCCTCTCTGATAGAACTCAAGAAATTCAAGAAATTTATTATGGTTAGCCTTCTAATATTTAATACTGATTTAATATTTCTATAGCGCTTTTTACAATGGAAGATTAAAAGCGCTTTACATGTCTAGCCCTCTCTGATAAAATTCATTCGATATCTTCGTCGTAGCTTTACAGAAGCATTTTGTTTATGAGGAAAGCCTCAAAGTAATGATTTTAGCACAGAATTGACCTTTATTAAACTGCAAAATCCTCGTGACACTGCCCCTTTAAGCTGGAACACATGTTTAATTTCAATGTGTTTGGTATGGATTCATTACAACCCGGATTACAACATCGACCTTTTTTTTTACCATTTTAGTAGAAAAACTAAACTAAAGATATTTAAGTTCAGCTTCTAATAGTCTGGAATTGAAGAAAGTTTAGCCACAGCTCAACATAGATGTTCCTTCATAAAACGGCGTTAGAACTGGGCGTCTAATTGAATAAAAACATCAGGATTATCTAGTACGCAAAAGCTTTGATAAGGAGGGGAAAACTGGGATCAACAAATGTAGACCAATTATCACTACTTCAGTCTTACATGCAAAACTTAATAGTGTGATTTAAATTCTAAGTTGCGTCCGAAGACTTGTTTTCTCACAAATTTTTCTTTGAGAATTATATTCTGTCGATAAATGGAAGAACTGAGAAAGAAAAAGCTATAACATCTGAGTTGAAAGTATCTACCTGGAAGGACTAAACTGTCCTTTCCTTTGAGTTCTGAAATAAACAATTTACCATAGTGTTTCTTTTCCCATTATACAATTGTTCAAACAGTAATTTCCGAAAAACAAGACGGCAAGAAAACCGTCAATGAAACGAAAAAAAATTAAATCCAATTCACACCTCTTTAGTAATGTTGTAGAAAAAGCGAATGACACTTTGTGAAAAAGCTATGGGAGACGATAGACGGGAACGAATTTATAGGCAGTGATAACAAAACTGATCCGATAAAACGTAAGCCAAATTAGTTTAAACACGTACGTTCATCGATTGTACAGACACCGCGGTATTAGTAAATGACTTTTATGAAACTTAGAATAAATGACCAGGACTTAAAAAAGATTAATTAGTGGCGACAGTCAGAAAAGAGTTGAATTTTGTGAAAGAAAGAAAACCGGGCAACCTGATGTTAAAAACGTCCCTCTTCAGAAGGGTCAACTTAAAACACGTTTAGTAAACGCTTTTCGATCCCTCCTCTCCTAATACCGGATAATTTTTGAATGGCACTCACAGAGATTATTGAAACATACATTCAATTATCCAAAGACAAGGGTGTCAAACCTTACGACGAACAAGCTTTTTTTGCTAATTTTCCATTTCTTACCTGCTACCTGCTTCGAGGGAGTAGCGTTTGCGATAGAAACAATTTCATCTCAGTGGTCAATGTAGGAAAATTACATTACGTGGTTGTTTGTTCAGTGAGCTCTAATGTCAGATATTGTCAATGGGAATCAGTAATGCAATCATTGCCACAAACGCTCAGCTTGTCGACTTTTAAAACTGGCAAAATAATTCTTTGAATCAGTTTCTCTGAAGAACAATCCCTGAATGCGTTGAATATCCAAAACGCTCGTTGAAAAGTTGAGGTTTATTTTTTAGGGGGCCTTAACGTCAAAGGTTAACTTACCGTTTACTTACCTTTAATTAATTGGTTTTATTTGAAGAGCCCGTCCCACCACAATTTGTATATTTTGACAGGTTTTGTTTCAGCAACGCACGACCGTCATATAAATCATCTGCAAGGAAGAAACTTTAAAGAACCCTCCTTAACTGAGCTCATCATACTTATCAAGAAATGTATTTGTGAAAGGTTCTCTTTGTGCAGCTAATAATTAGTCCACTTTTCTCTTTGAAACATTTTTGCAGACAGAGGTCTGTGATCTTGGCAACGAGATGCAATTGAAGTTTCACCCATGCCCAATGTAACAATTAGAACATTACTATTTATTTTTTTGGCTAAGTAAACTTGAAGTTTTTAAAATGTATCCTTCTGTGTAGTAATGGAAGTACAGTCAAGAGCCTTACCCGCGATTTACAACGGTTGAAGCCGGCGTCCCTCATTAGTTGTAAACTTTTGACGCTTTAATTTTTGCAGGTTATATTTCTCCTACTCCAACTAACTGGCCCTAGGTCTCCGACTGAGGATGGGAACTGAACATCAGAGCAACCTTCAAAAGGTTTCATCCAGCCTCTTTCCGTCTAAAAGCTAACCGGAAAACTGTAATCGTTAGCCGCTATTTTACAGATCGGGTAATTCGTAATGAGGAATTAGTGACTTACTTTCTCGCTAAGGTTAAAATCACTCACTCAAATGAAGAACATTTCACTTGCGAACTAAGTTGTTTACAGCAAGCAGTTGACATAAATTTATTTTTTGTTGGTTACGGTAGTGTGTGGTTAGAGTGCTTCGGACCATTCTGGAGACATATCTAGTACATGATCAACAAAAAGAGATTCGGACTTAATTTACGCCAAAGTTTCTTGCATTCAAGTCTCGTGTTTGGTGGCAATAGTTGAATATGTCCAGTTCGCTTTTTGACAGAGCAATTTCAATCTCAGTTCGCGCGTCCACGCCACACTCTGATTGGCTCACTTTGCATGTTTTCCTGTGTGGGCAATAAAAAGCAAACTGTTCTCTCCGATTGACCGATGACACTGAAAATATAAATAGTGTCTTCTTGTCAAAATTAGTAAGTAAGTAAGTAAGTAAGTAAGTAAGTAAAAAAAAAGTAAAATGTAATGTAGTTTTTTTGTAACTAAAAACTAAAACAGAGATTTGTAATAAAGTGAGTTTAAATGTTAATAAATGTCATTGCCAAAAAAAAAAAAAAAGTAAAATCCGTTATTTAAACGCGATCAATGTTTAAAGCAAACTACTTGCTTGTGGGGTCGTGTATTACTAACTAAGTTTAAAAATATTTTAAAGTAAGTTTAAAAATAAGGGTGGGACTGACCGTTCTCTTTCTCCAGCCTTCGTTCAGCCTCTTTATATATATACAGCGCGGAAAGGAGATTCAGGGACTAGACTAGAGATCATTTATCCGGTGATTGCGACGGAAAGTTAAACGTTTTTCCCGGCGGTATCCTGGAGTCCTTGCTGAGCATGTTGGGGATTTAGTACAACAATGGTTGAAAACTCATACAGCTATCTGACGCGAAAATCCCAAGTCAAATCCATTGTTATTGCCCTCAAACTTAAGGTTACTGTATAGCTTTCGAGGTGTCTCACTTCCAAGCGATGTAGCGCGTCCGGTTGAACGATAGATGCCTAAACCCCTGCGTCAAATTAAAGCTTATAGAACTGGCTATCAGACCATGCCAAAAATTTGGAAATAAGATGAATTGTTGAATTTTTCACGACCTCTAAATGTGAACTTCCGATTCACTTTTCGAAAGCTACAATTCAGAATGTTAAGAAGTGTTAAATATATACTGACACAGTAAAGATTAACGACAACTTTCGAAGTACAGGTTTTCCCGTGAGTCCTACAAACCCCCTGTTTTCCCCTTTATCTATGATAGTCTTTTTATCTAAAACAATGGCCCTAGTTTGCATTAAATGTAGCTTTAAACGTAGCTTTAAATTTTTCCGTTCACAATACTGTTTTCTGTTTTTTTCTTATTGATTCAGAACAAGAGACTATCACCTGATAGTCTCTTGTTCAGAATTATCATGATAATTATGGTTTAAAAATTCTCTGGACCATCATGGTATAATAACTGCATGACAACCTCTTTGATGTTAAGTAAGCAAACAAACAAGACAAATACCTCAAAATATGCCCAGTTTATTTAGAAAAAAAGAAAAAATATTTTTGCTCTGAATGTAAAAATATGAGAAGAAAAGGTCAGATGCGATATACACTTAGTTTGCTAAGTTAAGGTAGAGCTCCTCCAGATTAGGCAACACCATTATAGCCTGCGAGCAGGCTCACTTGTTTAGGTAGGGTATCGCGGGCAAAGGTGGGGGAGCTGCAACCGAGAGCTGACGAGAAGAATGGGGCGAGGAAAAGTTTCCTCGCCTCATTCTTCTAGCTGCTTCTCGATTCTTCGTCGCCTTTGACCTGTGATACCCTACCCAAACAAGCGAGCCTTTATTTCGAGAATATACTGATTCGAACTTCGGCTGGCCACCATAAAGCCCCCCCCCCCCCCCGTATTTTTATTATTGGAATCAAATTCATGGTAAATGGCAACTTCTTAATCGAGATAACATCAGCCTTCTACTTTGTAATAAATTTCTGACTATTCGAAGCGACAAAAGTTATCTTCAAATTCTTGACCGATGGTTGGTCAAACTGAGCACTGATCGGATTTCTTTAAAAAAAAAAGAAAAAGAGGGATAGTTCTTTACACCTAAAGAGAGGGTCCTAAAGTTGGGGAGTACCAATCACATTTCCCAGCCCCTACTTCCAATTGTTATAAATACCAGCTGTTTTCTTATCACATCCGCAAAATAATAACTTCTAGCTAAATACGACCCAGTAAAGACCCAAGAATGTACAAGGATTTAGGAAGATGTTCTGAAGAAGATAGGATCCTCTTAGACTGTAAGAAAACATGCAAGTAGGGAAGTTATCTTGATCATTTAGATAAAAGAAGGTCCCTGCCACTTCACATTCCTGACCTGACAATCCTGCCCCCAGGAAATCTGTTTCCGACTGTTGTGAGTGTTGTATTAAAACTGATAAATAAACATTAATAAATTAAATACCTTCATTTAGGTTGGTCGGACGGATCATGCTTAGTTTTGTTTCAAGAGTGGTCTACCTCTGCTTCAAAGTCAGTACCACTGTTATTCACAGTAAAGCTGTCTCTGGTGATAAACTGGCATGCTTATTTGAATTAGCCGCCTCATTAATTTCTCTTGGACCTCCTCGTCTCGCGGTGAAAAGTAAAGCATTTTGCCAAGGCTGGCTTATAGCTGCGAAGCTTATCCCGGTTTCTGTAGCATGAAGCGGCTAGAAGTATTTCTACTTCCCCTGGACAGGATGCTAGTCTATCGCAGGTCAGTCCTCCGCAATTTTGTTAGGTTTCCCGAAAAATTCGGCGGTACCCATTTATACACCTGGGTGGAGAGAGGCACTGGGAGAGTAAAGTGTCTTGCCCAAAAACACAATATCCCCTGCCAGGGCTCGAACCCTGACCGATCGCTCCGGAGTCGAGCGCACTAACCACGAGGCCCGGGCCATGAGGCCACCGCTCCTCCCACCGTCTCACGATGAAGTCTTGGTCAAACTGATTGCTTTCAAGACCGTCCATTGTACTATCTCGTTTTAAATTTCGTGTCTAACGGATTTACCATACGCGGTTCTAGCCCAGGCCCAGCTTTCTTCGTTTCTGGTTATCTCCAGTGGGGTTGGCTCTGAGATTTTGATGCGAGGCAAGAGGCAACTGTATGTGATATTGGCAGTTTGTAATATGAATTTAGATGTGTGTAGTACGCTGCTGCGCGCTTAAAAACCCTTTTCACTGCTTCTTCAACTGGTGTCCCAGACATCATTGTAAATTCGTATAATGTAAAAGTGCCTCTCAAAAATTTGTAACGGCACGCTGATTTTCAACGTGAAAGGTTAAGATCAAGTGCCTACACATTGGTTCTCATTCTGTAACCTGGAAATAGTGGTAAGTCCCACACATGCCGGATGTAGAAAAAACATACTCAAAGTTGACATGAACAAGATGCTCAACTTGAAACGTAAGCTTCTGCCTGAAAGTGATGTCTCCACTGGTCATGGCTACAAAATATTTATCTCATTCCCTTTTTTGGAATTTTCTCCCATTCCCAGTGACCAAGTTCCAGTCTCTGTGACTTAAATATAAATCTCATTTTCCCAGAAGATAGCATTGGTTTTTTTTTTCCCTAGGACCCTCATAAGAAGTTATTTTGGGAAACTGCCATAGTAGACCCAACAGGCAAAGTAAGAATAATTCCTTTGATCGATATTTTCTAAAGTAAAAAGAATTGGAACTTATTAAAGTCCATTTCGTAGTTGGGACCCTAAAACAAGACAGCATGCCAAAATATCGGCGCACAGTAGCCGCGACTCCGATATTCCTGGGAACGAGTACAAGAGTCCCCGGGAACGAGAAGTTGGGAACGAGCGAGTGCAAGGTTTTCCCAGTATGCCCCACGAGCCTATGTTGGGTCACAAGCTTTGCTCTCACAAAACAGAAGATTTTCGTGTTCGTTCTGCCAAAAAGAATAAACAAAATGTCAATGAACGACGCAGAAGTTCGGAAACAAGTTAGTATTTACTTCAATTGTTGTCTGTTCTTTATTGTTTTAATCTTCTAAGGCGATAATTTATACAAATGTGTTTCGACATAAACACATTGAGCTGTTGTTATGTTGTAGATCGAACATATGATGGCATTCATAGAGCAGGAAGCCAAGGAGAAAGTGGAGGAGATTGATGCTAAGGTAAATGAAAAAAGAAATAAGTTATGTGTCCTTTGTCATGCTGTCCTATGAAGTCCAGTTTAATCGAATACCTGCCTCGTGTTCACAAATTGGTATAATGACGTCACTAAACAGTCAGGTGATAACACCCGGCGTACTCAATCGATAAAAATTGATATCGGAAAATCATTCGATAAATCGAAAAAAATCGATTTATCGATTTTAAGCGATATCGTTTTTATCAGTCAATCGATAAAAATTGATACTCGCACGCCGACGAAGCGTTAATTTTATCGATTTTATCGGATTGACCGATCACTATTGAATCGATAAAAGTCAAGGTTACTTCCCACCTTCAGAGGCCAAAAAAATGGTTTTTTCTTTTATTTGACAAAATTTTAGTTTGGCATTTTATCCAGTGTTTCCAAAAGAAAAACATTAAAATTGTCAAAAAGCCGCAGAGTTATTTAGAAAAAAACGTATTTTCAAATAAAGTTCATAACCTACGAAGGTGTCATGATCTTTTCCTGGGGAAATTTTCGCGGCAAATAACGCTCATCACTCGTATTTCATATCATTTGCATATTTTTATTTACATCACACACTTGACAAAAATTCTCACGTGGAAGCTCTTTAAGATTACTCCTATGGAAAAATCAAAGCAGAAAAAGTCCTTGGGTAAAGAAAACGTAAAAAATGGCCCAAAGAAGAAAGAAAAAAACTCCATTTTCTCAAGCAAAGAAAAAAAAACCTTGCTGAAAGTAACAAAGGCTCTTAGTTTGTCCGTCAATTCCTTGACATCTTGTTTTTCAGCGAAACATTTTCCGCCTATTGA